>JAJEJO010000171.1:132028-174596 GCA_020662805.1 Glaucomys volans | reverse complement strand
GGGGCCTTAAGCAACTCAGTGAGACCCTGTCTCTAAATAAAATACAAAATAGGGCTGGGGATGTGGCTCAGTGGCCGAGTGCCCCTGGGTTCAATCCCCAGTACCAAAAAAAAAAAAAAAAAAGGAGTAGAGCAATTGGCCATATTTGAGATCTCAGTATCTTTTGCTTTTTCCAGACCCAAAAATTGCATTGTAATTTTTGATGATATATGTTTGCCCTTTGTTGGAGCAGTGGTAGCCTTCTATTAAAGAAGTTATCTAGCTGGGCGCTTTGGCACACACCTGTAGTTTCAGCAGCTCTGGAGACTGAGGCAGGAGGATCACAAGTACAAAGCCAGCCTCAGCAACTTAGCAAGGCCTTAAGCAACTTAGTGAAACCCTGTCTCTAAATAAAACATAAAAAAAGGGCTGGGGATGTGGATCAGTAGTAGTTAAGCTCCCCTGGGTTCAATCCCCAGTACCAAAAAATAAATAAATCGTTGTCTTGCTTAAAAGATGGATAAGAAAATGAAAAATTTGGATTTATCACCAACACAGCAGACTTTCACCTAGATTACATCTATATGTCCTATATATAGCTATAAGTATATTCCTTTATAGAGCTATTAGTAGAGTCCTAGGTAATTTTGTGGAATATGTTTGATCCAGTCTGACTTGGTTTTGTTTTGTTCTTTGTTTTTTTTTCCCCACTGGAATACAGGACGGGACCAGGGCCCTTGTACTCCGAGCCAAGCTGCTCTCCCGGCATTGTGTAAGCCTCTTGTGTTGTGCTCTCTTTCAGGTAGGATAATTGCGGACTGAACCCTCGGGCTGCGGTCATATATGAGAACTTGCTCCGCGCGGTCCCCTTTGCCGGGATGTTTCCATTGCTTCATGTTTCAGTAAACAGAGGAGTTTGTGACCAACTATGTTTTCTTTCTTAATTTAATTCTTCTAAGTTGACTTTTCTTTCCTCCTGATACTAGTCTTTGTAGCCTTTCACTTTGTTCCTTATATTCTCAGCCTCAGAGCAGACCTAGGTAAGGACTATGCTGGCATTCCCTTTTTCCTGTACAGTGGAGCCCCTCTTATCTTGCTTTCCCTAGGATTTGAATCCTTCCTCTCTGCCTACCTGCAGCATCTCCTCTCCCTTTAAAATGACCATGTAGTGGCAAGCAGCCTTTTACTCTTCTCTGTTAGCTCTGGACTTTTAACATTGAAGCTAATCTTCTGAAGTTGCTAGGACCATTGGGGGTTTTGTTGTTGTTTTGTTTGTTTTGGTTTTTTTGTCTGACCTGTGATCGTGGTACAGCATTAGCTGAAATTTAGCCTTGTTTTACTCCACTCCTCCCACTTTTTTTTTTTTTTAATTTTTGACAAATAAACATTTCTAACACTGAATATCTTTTTTGTTTGTATGATTGTTTTTACCACCAGTATCTTCTCATTCTTGCCAAGTGTGCTCAAACTACAAAAGTCTAATCACTGTCTCAGATGTAGAAGGAAGGAATTTGCAAAGTGAGTAATATGGCTTCAGAAATAGGTGATAGTGAGAAATATGCCAGAATATTGAGACATTGATGAATGTGGTACAACTGGTAGTCAGGCTTTTCTCTAAATAACCAGAACTGCCTTTGACAGTTTAAAGGCTAGAACTCAGATTAGTAGTGATAGAAGCCTCACAGGAAACCTTGAGTCAGGAAAAGGCTGAGCCAGAATATCTGCAGGCACCTATTATATTGACTCAATTTAACTTCATAATTTGCTGGGCCAATATAATGAACATACATTTGAGAGGCTGAGGCAGGAGAATCAGATGTTTGAGGCTAGCCTTAGCAACTTAACAGGCCCTAAGAAATGTAGTGAGATCCTGACTCAAAAAATAAAGAGGAATAGGAATGTAGTTCAGTAATAGAGTACCCTTAAATACAAAAAAAAAAAAAAAAAAAAAAAGGTTGGGGGTAGACTAGCTGTGGTGCTACACACCTGTAAACCCAGCTACTTCGGAGGCTGAGGTAGGGAGATTACAAATTTGCAGCCTGGGCAGTTTAGCAAGATCTCATTTTAAAATAAAAGGGTAGGGGATGTGGCTTAGTGAAGCACTTTTGTCTTGCATGCAGGAGGCCCTGGATTCAATCCCCTGTATTACCAAAATTTTAAAAAAGTGTCATAATACTTTGAGCAGAAGAGCAAATCATGTATTCATATATAGTGATAATATTGTGCAGTACAGTGTGTCTTGTCTTTGAGAATTTTTTTTTCTGTTTTTTTATTGTTTTCCTGGTACTTGAGATTGAACCCAGGGGTGCTTTACCACTGAGCTACATCCCTAGCCCTTTTTACTTTTATTTTGGTAAACTCTGAGGCTGGCCAAGAACATGGCATTTCAGGTATGTGCCACCATGTTTAGTCTTGGACCCCCCACCCCAGGGAACACAACTCAGTTGGTAGAGTGCTTGCTTCACATGTACAAGGCCCTGGGTTCAATCCCAGCACCACCAAAACAAAAACAAAAAAATAAAACACTTTATCATTGTTTAGTCCCCATAAAATGAATTTAATGCTAGGTTCAATCATGCTTAAGCTTTATGGTGACATGTAACTTCTGGGAACATGTGAACCTTTACCTACAATTATGTAGCATTCCTACATTCCCCCCATACCTTTTTTTTGTGCTGGGGATCAAACCCAGAGCCTAGAGCATGCTAAGTACACACTTTACCACTGAGCTACACCTCTCAGCCCTTCCCATCTATTTTATGCTTAAAATAGAAGTTTTCCATAATTTGGGAGACAGGCCTAAGGATATGGGTTCAGTGAAACAGGGTTCAGTGAAACAAGTTTTCCCTGATTTGGGAGACAGGGGTCTAAGGATATGATAATCTAAAGATCCACGCCCATATTCCAACTAGTGTGAAGTACACAGGGCCCAGGTTAGCTTCAACAGGGAGACAGGACTGTCCATTTTACAAAAGGGAAAAGAAGGCAAAGATACTGGGATTTTTTCATGATTGATGTGCATGATAACCAGGCACAGCCAAAAACATAAATACGTGTAGGCTTTGCTTACCATCAAAATCTGTGGTATATTAGGTTTTGACCAACAGGTTTGCCAGGTGTGGTGGGTGCAGCTCAGGAGGCTAATGCAGGAGGATCACAAGTTTGAGGCCAGCCTCAGCAACTTAGTGAGACCCTGTCTGAAAAATTTTTTAAAGGGCTGGGGATGTTTCTCCATGGTAAAGCACCCCGGGTTCAATCTCCAGTACTGAAAGGAAAAGAGGAAAACAAAGGAAATCCCTGTATCACTTCAAAAGAGAGAAATACTGGCAAAGGATTAAGTTTTCAGCCAGTGAAAGAACTACTGAGTAAGGACAAATGGAACCTCAGTTTGTTACATGAGAAGTTGCATGTTACAGATATAAAATTCCTTTTATTCACCAAGACCAAGTTTCTTGTTGCAGACCACTTCAGAGTTCCATGAGACTTCTCACACTAAAAGTTCCTAAATTCCTTTATCAACTGTTTGAACTCCTACTGTGTGCCAGGATCTGGAGATGTGATCAATGGAATGAGACATATGGTTCCTAATTAAAGAAGCAAAACCTTAATTACGTTTTTGGTAAGTACTTCGGAGTAAAATTATCACAGTGATAGAGCAAGCCTAAGCAACTTAGGAGGACGCTAAGTTTTTTTTAAAAAGGGGGATATAGATAAGTGGAGAGCTTGCTGAGCATTCACAAGGCCCTGGATTCCATCCCCAGTACACCAAAAAACAAATCACAGGGACTGACCTGGGGGTGTTGCTATTCCCAAATGGACAAGGCAGCACATGTGAAAGCCCATAACAAGGAAGAGTGAGACTCCTCCCACTAGGAACCAGAAAGGCAGCTTTGTGGCAGGAGAAAAACTGTACACAAAAAATCTGAAGAGGTAAGATATGGGCACAGTTCCTGGCAAGTCTTACGAGCTCTGTTAAGGAATTAGTTTTACCTGAGAATAACTAGAAGCTTCAGGTTAAGTTTAGGGATAACAGGCTGATTCATTTTTTCTAAAGATCATGCCAGACAATGGTATATACACCTGTAACCTCAGTTATTTGAGGCAGGAAGATTGCAAATTTGAAGCCAGTCTGGACAACTTAATAAGAACTTAATGAGAAAATAAAATACAAAAAGGGCTGGGAGTATAAATCAATGGTAAAGTCCCTGGGTTCAATCCCCAGTACTGCCCCCCCCCCCCCCCCCCCCGCGAAGTCACTGATGGGAAAGGAACAGTAGTACAAATGTGAGATTTGTCTGATATATAAGACACATCAACTAATCATTAAGTCAGTGGAATTGATTTGCTGTTTTTCTGGTACTGGGGATTGAACTCTGGGGTGTTCTGCCAGTGAGCTACATCCCAACCCTTCTTGTTTTTTGCTAACTTGCTATCTTCCTGCTTCAGGCTCCCAAGTCACTGGGATCACAGATGTGTGCCATCACACCTGGCTTAAAGTTTTATTTTAAAGGAAGAAAAAAATACTTTTGTGGACAGGAAATGGACCATTCATGAGGATGTGTGATTCTGGGTGCAATCTGAAATCAACCTTGAAGTTGATCAAGTCATAAATAAGGAGATAGCCTGTTTCTCCTACCCTAATATTTGCTTAGTACCTGATTTAGGCCAGGCTTTGCCACAAGGGTTTGCAAAAAAGCACCACTGAGTGCTAAGGGGCAGAGGAGATGAAATAGGTTAGAAACAGAGGTCTGAGGTCAGAGTTCTGGGATTAGAAATCTCATCACCACCATTTATGCTTAGATTAAGACAGATGATTGTAACAAAGAGTATAAAATGGTAATTGTAATGAGAAATGTAAAACAGTTGTTGTGCCTTAAGATTGAAGTTTGCCGGGTGTGATGGCATATGCCTATAATCCCAGTGATTCGGGAGGCTGAGGCAGGAGGATCACAAGTTCAAGACCAGCCTCAGCAATTTAGCAAGGCCTTAGCAACTCAGTGAGACCCTGTCCCTGAATAAAATAAAAAAAGGGCTGGGGATGTGGCTCAGTGGTTAGTTAAGGACCCCTGGGTACAACCTCTAGTACCAAAAAAAAAAAAAAAAAAAAAAAAAAAATTGACTTTTTTGTTACTATAGTCTTGGAATAGAACTAATCTATCCTACAGAGATGGTGAATGTTTGTGAGGGATGATGAAGGCCAAGGGGATGTCCCTGGCCCAGTTTTGAAGAATAATACCCTAAGCCTTTACCTCCATGAATTTCTCCCTGAGCAGTCAGCCATTTGGGGCAGGGTCCTGGGCATCCACACAAGCAAGGCCCAGGCACAGTGACAGCATTCTGAGAGGCACTTGAAGTCCAAGGGAAAATAAACCCTATCCTGACTTAAGTATCACTGCCTGGAAGAAAAGTAGCCAGATTCCCCTAGGTGGAGTGTGAGAACTCTCCCGGAGTTAGTGCAACACCTTCCCTAGCGGTTTGGGGGGAGGCACAGACCTACTGAGCAAAGTTACTGTAGCTTAAGCATTGCTCCACATTTTAGGCCATTTTAGGCAGCCTTTGACCTAACTCCTGCCTTATTCCCAGCCACACCCTGAAGTTAGAGAAGCATAGAAAGACACTAGGCCCTCGGCATTCTATGTAGTACAAGGAGCTTGTCTGAAGGGCAGAAAAAAGTTGGTTGCCTGTAAGACAGGCTCAGTCTCAGGGTTAGAGTAAGGCTATACTCTGCCACCAAGGAGAACTATAGTGCAGAAAATGGCAGAATGAGCTCCAGGAACCCATAGGGGAAGAGCAAAAGATCTGGTGAAATGAATCTCAAGAGTTCTGACAGGTTCGTAGGGACCCAGGCCAAATATAAACCACATCCATCATCTCTGCTGAAAATCCACAAGAACCCAGTAAGGAGCATGGTTGGCTCTCAGTAATTAAGGCACTTGGGGTGTAGAAAGGTTAAAAGATCTGCTCCTCCCCAGGTGGTAAAGAAAAAAGAGACACCTCTGCCCCTGACCCTATTCCTGATGTATGTTCTCCAAAGCAGAAAACAAGGATGAAGCTACTGACATGTTAATAAGCAGTTGGCATAGGAACCTGCAGTCCTAAGGGGACCTATCCACATAGAGGGGAAGTTTCCCAGCTCTTCATAGGGCAAGGCCAACAAGGTTGCCAGTGTTGGTGCCCCTGGCATCAGGACGGTGGCTAGCAAAAGGACTTCCTCCATGTGCTGTGAGCACCAGTCTTCCCACATATTGGGGCATGGCCAGTACACCTCAGTGGTTGTGTCTGTGAATCATACCTGAATGTGTGGACATGATGAGTTCTGCTGAAGTTCAGTTTAGCTAGGTGTGTATCCAACACTCTACATGTCCCCACCTTGAACTGGACGGCACTGAAAAAGGTGGAGAAATGGATTGCCATCTCTGCCAGGCAGGAAAGGCAAGCCAAGACCCGCTGTGTACCTACCCCTTCTCAAGGTACTGGCAAGGAACATGACTTACTAAGAGGTCAGAGCCCAGGTGCACTGGCCTAGTAGCTAGCCATGGAGTGGGTGCTGCTGTTGGCCCTGGACCTACTGGCTTTTAAAACAAGGTATGTTCTCCATAGCAGAAAACAAGGATGAAGCAGAAGTTCAAGGATGAACAAGAATGGTTCAAAATTCAGGTTCCACAGGAGGATATACCAGAACTCAAACCCAAGCCCTTATCATGGCCTCAGGGATGCAACTTAAGCCTCTGAGCCAGTTTCCTCCTAATGTCAAATTCCGACAACATACTTTCATCTCAGAGTTTTTGAGGGCAGAAAACATAAAGCACTCCATAAATGTTGGCTATTATTATAACAAATTGTGCTAGGCCCTGAAGAGCTTGACAAGTGCAAACAAACAGGGTCCAACCCTCCTGGAGCTCACCAACTAAGGAGACCCTCACATACACAAATACCAGAATTTGGGAGGACAAGGGGTGTAGAAAGGTTAAAAGATCTGCTCCTCCCCAGGTGGTAAAGAAAAAAGAGACACCTCTGCCCCTGACCCTATTTCTGATGTATGTTCTCCATAGCAGAAAACAAGGATGAAGCTACTGACATGTTAAGAAGCAGTTGGCATAGGAACCTGCAGTCCTAAGGGGACCTGTCCTCATAGAGGGGAGGTTTCCCAGCTCTTCATAGGGCAAGGCCAACAAGGTTGCCAGTGCTGGTGCCCCTGGCATCAGGACGGTGGCTGAGAGGAGGATCACAAGTTCAAGGCCAGCCTTAGCAATTCAACTAAGTAGAAGGGGGTTGGAGGGACCTGCCAGCATTCCAGCTCTGCCCTTTGGGATCAAGGGTACAGGGCCCTCCTCAGGCATGAGACATTTCTACTATCTCTGCCCCTCTTGCTCAACTTTTTTGTTTTTGGGGTATTAAGAATTTAACCCAGCTGAGCTCTACCCGAGCTACATCAAATAGTAGCTTACATATATTATTAAATATCCTTTATATGTGCCTCGTACATTGTTTCTAGGTACTGGGCTATTTTTCCTCACCTCTACAATTTTGTGAAGAGAATATTTAATAAATGAAGAAATCAGGATAAAACCACGAAATATACAAACTGGGTATAATGTTGGATAAATATGGGGGGGGGCTTCAAATTCATAACAGGTGGTCTGGGAAGGCCCTCTGATTTGGTCCTGAAAGTAAGACCCAAAGGACAGGAAAGGGGTCATTGGGCTGAAGATGTAGCTCAGTGGTAGAGCACTTGCTTAGCAGGTATGAGACCCTGCTTGATCCTTGGCAGTGGGGGTGGGGGTAGTGAGCCCTAAAATAGTCAAAAGGTAGGTCCTTCCAGGTAGAAAGACCTTGAGACAGAAAAAAATGTAACAAGGCTTTGAAAGGAGGCCAGTGTGGTTTAGAAAAAGGTGGTTATTTTACCTCCAGATGATGGAATGTGGGGTAGAGGCCAAGCATTTTAGGCCAAGGAAAGGATTGTCACTTTTTTTTTTCTTTTTGCAGTGCTGGAGATTAGAACCCAGGGCCTTGTGCATGGGAGGCAAGCACTCTACTAACTGAGCTATATCCCCATCCCTGGCATTTTACTTTTATAGGAAGTTGCAGAAAGGTTGTAAGGAAGAGAGTAACCACCTGATTTGTATTTGACAAGATCATTCTGGCTACTGAATAGACACAAAATTGAAGAGAGACCAGAAGGCCACTGTAGTAGTCCTAAGTGGGAGAGAACAGTCATGGACTGGACTATGGCTGTGTCAAAGACATGGAGACATTTGATATAAAATGTGCTAAAGAACTGATGAAGGGAAATAAACCAAAGATTGAGGACTGGGGATATAGCTCAGTAGTACAGCACTTGCCGGCCACATGCAGGGCCTTGGGTTCATCCCCAGTACTAATTTGGCTACAAGAGATAGGTGGTTGTTAACATTTAAAGAGATGGTGAAGACTGGAGAAGTGGTTTTGGTGTGCAGAGCTGAGTTCCACTTCAGACATAACCAAGTTTGAAGTGTATGAAAATAACCAAATGTCAAGTAGATCTTTTGAATTCCTGACCCTGAGCACACAGGAGAGATTTGGGACTAAAGAGATAAATAAGACTCTTCATCTACATCAACATTATGATACAGAAATAAAATGTGAGCCACAAATGCAAGCCACATAGTTAACTGAAAACTTTTAATAGCCATATTTGGAAAAAAAACAGGTGAAACTCTATTAATGTATTTTAACCTAATACATGCAAAATTTTATTTGAACAGGTAATAAGCATTAAAATGAATTGAGGGGGCTGCACTTATAGCTCAGTGGTAAAGTGCTTGCCTAGCACGTATGAGGCACTGGCTTTGATCCTCAGTACCACTTAAAAATAATTAAAATAAAAAATAATTAAAGGTATTGTGTCCACCTACAAAAAAAATTGTTTTTTAAGTGAATGAGGGGCCAGACGGGATGACACACACCTGTAATCCCAACGATTTAGAAGGCTGAGGTGGGAGGATCTCAAGTTCAAGGCCAGCCTCAGGTACTTATGGAGGCGGTACACAATTCAGTGAGACCCTGTCTCAAAATATAAGGGCTGGGATGTGGCTCAGTGGTTGCCCCTGGGTTCAATACCAGAAAAAGGGAGAAGGAGGGGCATAGCTCAGTAGTGAAGCTTGACTGGCAAACGTGAGGCCCTGGGTTCAATTACCAGCATCACCAAAATTTTAAAAAGACATTTTATATTCTCTATTATACTAGCTTTTTGAAATTCTGTGGATATTTTGCACTCACTCATCACTTATGTGGCTATGGCTACCATACCTGGACAGCACAATTCTAGATGGTATACAATGTCCAGGGAATGGGTGAAATCACACCGAATAGGATTTTAGTCTCAGCCCTATTATTTGGTGTGTGGGTGCTGTTGTATGCATTGTCGGGCATTTATTAGCATCCCAGGCTTCTACCTCCAGATGCCAGTAGCACCCCTCAGTTGTGACAACCAAGTATGACTTCAGACATTGCCAATGTCCCATTAGGGGCAGAGATGGAGAAGTCACTTCTGCCTTCGGATGATGCAAGCCACTCCACTTAGTATTTTTCAGGCTCTAGAATGACAAATTCTGTTATAGCAGCATGAAACAAACCCCATTGGGGGAGGGGAAGGTCATAGCTTTGAACACCCAGAAATTAATGACATCTATTAATACACTACTTATAACTTGACTTACTACCATTGCAGACCAGTTGGATATGGGTTCAGCAACTCTTTCCAACCAGCAGGAAAACTGGGGAATAAGGCCTTCACTTAGGCTAATGTACTTAATTTTTTTTTTATAGTTATAGATGAACAAAATGCTTTTATTTATTTTTATGCGGTGCTAAGGATTAGCCAGTACCTCACATGTGCTAGGCAAGCACCCTGCCTGCCACAGAGCTACAGCCCCAGCCCAGGCCAACATATTTCTGAGCAGAGTTTAAGAGCCCATCTATGGTCTTATAGCCTAATTCAAAGAAAAAGTCATGGGACCTGAGTGAAGTATAATTTCTTGTAGGGTAGACAAACATAGGAATAAGCCAAATATGACAGTATGCCCTGATGGAACTGGGGTGGGTGTACTGCAAATCGAGTATAGCAGGAACTTTCACCAAACATGGGGAAGTTCTCAACATCACAGTAAGCTGTCTTGGATTGTCAAAGGGGCTACTTTGCCAAAGGAAAATTTTTCACAAGTTAAAGGATTAAGTCAGATAGTGGTGCACACCTATAATCCCAGTGACTTTGGAGGCTAAGGCAGAGTGCAAGTTTGAGAACAGCGTCAGCAACTTAACAAGACCTGTCGTAAACACCAGAAATGGGGTTTCCATCCACAGTACCATGAAAAAAAGCCACCAAAGGCACATCATTTATTTTATGTGCTACTAAAATATGTATGCATAACTCAATTTTCAGACAAATCTTAAAAATTTGTCTAACAATTGACAAAATATATCCATTTCATTCCTAAACTACTCTTAAAAAAATAAGGAGGCAAGGTCTTGCTACATTACCCAAGCTGGCCTCAAACTCTTGGGCTCAAATGATCCTCCTGTCTCAGCCTCCACAGTAGTTGGGATTATAGACACACAGTACTGAGCTCAACTTTTTTTCCTTTTCAGTTAAGTTATGTATCCAAAATCTGGCTCCCTGTCTCTGGGCTTTCTGCACTTCATAGATATGCCATGCTGTAACTCTGCAGGAAACTGTTTCCCATACATCATAGCTCCCAGGCTGCTCATCTGATTTTCTAGGAGAAACTTGTATTGTTCACTACAAATGTCTCTTCCTTCAAATAAATTCAAGTCTATGAGTAAATCAGGACATCCTAGTTCAATTTAATAGGTAACCTACTATTCTAATACTAAGGAAGCTCCAAATTCAAAGTGTGGTGTCAATATTCATTACACTGTGAACTTGAAAGGTCCCACCTTGTTGTGTAACTAAGGAAAGACAAACACCTTGGATACAAAGGTACTAAAGGAAAAGGCACAGCGCTTAATGGAAGCACCAGCACCTTGGGGGCAGGGAACTCCACTTTCCTCTGTTGGCCTTGAACAACTGAGGCAATACTGGAATAATAAAATGTTTGACTTAGCTTTGAAGGTTCACTTATTAGCTAAGCATTTCCTTCTTTTGTGTCTTACTTCCTTAGCAGACAGCATCCCTGCTTTCTAGCTCAGGAGTTTTACCTGCCATAAAGTACTGAAGTTCGTATTCCAGTCAGAAGACTTGTACCTAGTGAGGCTAGAGGGTTCACTGCATATTAAATTATCATCTTCTGGCTTAAGAGTGTTGTTAGCACAAAACCTAATGAAAATAATTCATGAATAAGATTTACCAAATAGTACAAGTTTTTAAGTCCTCTGCCCCACCTTCCCTAGAAGCCACTTCTTTTTTAGCTGTTCTTTACCTGTTTCTGAATAAGATGTTCCTAATTCTCCATTTGCTGCTTTTTAAAATTGATTTCTATTATGTAAAACATTTGTTCTTATATACACTACCTACCCATCCATCCTTCATCAGTTACATACAATTATTTTAGTAAATAATAAGTACTACCATTATTATGACCAAGAAAATGTCAAAGTTGAGCCCTGCTGTGGTCTGAATGTTTGTTTCCCAAAATATTTTTATGGTGAAATCCTAATTCCCAAGTATTGGGAGGTAAGGGCTTTGCGAGGTGATCAAGTCATGAGGGCAGAGCCCTCATAAATAGGATTGTACCTGCCCTTATAAAACTGGATTTAAAATGCCCTTATAAAAGAAACCCAAGGGCTGGGGTTGTAGCTCAGTGGTAATAGTATGTGTGAGGCACTGGGTTCGAATCTCAGCACCACATTCAAATAAAGGTCCATCAACAACTAAAAAAAAATTTTTAAAAATAAATAAACCTGAGATTTCTCACTACTGTTGCCATGTGAAAGCAACACAGAAGCCAGATATCAAAATTTGCTGGTGCCTTGATTTTTCATTTCCAGCTTCCACGTCTGTGAGAAAATTCTGTCATATACAGGTTAAGTTTATTTCTTATAGCAGCTCCAACTAAAACTAACCCCATATTTTAGTACTAAGTTTTTTATAGTACTAAACCCTTTTTTACATATTTTGATATGGTCTAAGTTGCTGAGGCTGACATTGAACTTAAGATCCTCCATTCCCAGCCTCCTCAGTCGCTGGGATTGCAGGTGTATGCCACTGTGCCCAGCTCATTTACTTCCTTTGTTGACCAGTAATTCAGTTCTACATTCTTCAAATGAACCCAAAATTTCATTTTGTTCAAATAGTCAAGGGTTTTGTCTTTGAGACATGTCCTGGAACTCTACTTTGTCCTGCTTCAATCTGGACTAGTGTTCTCCAAACACACTGCAGAAGGAATCCTGGGACTTCCCATCACAATCATGCTAGGAAATCTCTGCATGACGTGTTAAGAATTCAGAGCACTAAGTAAACTGACTCCAGCAAACTGAAGTGGCAAGACCTGCAGTGTAAATTGTCTACACCTCACTACTACATCCCCTTAGAGTCTACTTTAGTACTGATAAAGCTCTAGGGTAAAGAGCCTGGTTCAATTTAGCATTCACCTAAGTCGACCCCAACGTGGAGGATGCCTGGAAGACTTTTAAGTCAAAATGAAAGGTCCGACACCAGGGCTGGGGGTATAGCTCAGTGGTGGAACATGTTTAGTCTGTGGGAGGCCCCAGCTTCAATCCCCAGCAACCCCCACCAAAGAAAAAAAGAAAGAAAGAAAATGCCATCACTATCAAATTGTGTGACTACTCCCATCTCCACCTGAATTCCAAGAATACATAATTTGCACACCCAAGGCTCAGGATAGATACTATGCCTACACCTGCATATTCTCCGCATAATCAACAAACACAGTAAGCCAACAGTTAGTGAAACACAAAGCTAGCTCACAGGTAATCACACGTGGAACAAAATAAATCGTAGAATCTATAAAGAAAAATTCAGTGTCAAAACATTACTCTTGGGTTGGGGATGTAGTTCAGTAACAGAGCACTTGTCTAGCATACACAAGACCCTGGGCTGGATCCTCAGTATTACAGTAAATAAAGACATTACTCTTGAAAAATCCACTCCTGAGGTTAAGTGATATCCGTTTTCACAGCAGACCATGTAGCCTCAATGCAGAAATATCCTTGATTAGCAACTTAACATAATTTCAACCTTTTTTCTTTTTTTGGTACCAGGGATTGAACTCAGGCATATTTGACCACTGAGCCACATCCCCAGCCCGTTTTTGTATTTTATTTAGAGACAGGGTCTCACTGAGTTGGTTAGGTCCTAATTTGCTGAGGTTGGCTTTGAACTCCATGATCCTCCTGCCTCAGCCTCCCAAGCTGCTAGGATTATAGGCATGTGCCACCCTGCCTCGCAATAATTGCAACTTTTAACACTGAAAATCAGTGTTAAATTCAGTCTTTTCAAATCACCTCTGATTTGGCCCAAGGGATTGACCCCAGGGGTGCTTCACCACTTAGCTACACCCCCAATCCTTTTAATTTTTTTTGGGGGGGGAGGTGCTGGGGATTGAACCCAGTGCCTTGTGCTTGTGAGGCAAGCACTCTACCAACTGAGCTACATCCCCAGCCCCTTTTTTTATTTCTTGAGACAGGGTCTCATCAAGTTGCCGATGATGGCCTCAAACTGAACCTAGCATCTTTCTACCTCAGCCTCCCAAGTGGCTAGGATTAGTCATGTGTCACCATGCGTGGCCCGCCAGTTTAACATGGTGTTTCCTTTCAGCAAGTTTTTTTTTTTTTAAGTTGTAGATGAACACAATACCTTTGTTTATTTTTTTGTGATGCTGAGGATTGAACCCAGTGCTTCACAGATGCTGGGCCAGTGCTCTACCAACTGAGCTACAACCCAAGCTCCAGCCATATTAAATTTTTAAAAGACCTCTAGTATGGAATGTAGCGTATTAAGCCAGTCCAGACTGAGCCATGAAAACTTCTCATCTGTCACATGGAAACCAGGCTCTGAAAGTAAAAGGAAAAATGATTCCCTTTACAGAATCAAGGAATTAAAACTTTTAACCAAATCAGCTTGTTTCATAAGGCAAAATTTAAACTGCATGGTGTGCACCTGTAGCCCCAGTCACACTTGAGTCTAGGAATTTGAAGTCAGTCTGGGCCACAGAACTGGATCTTCTCAAGAAAACAAATTATGCCTATCTAATCTACATGTCAGTTTTAAAAAC
The DNA here is from genome assembly GCA_020662805.1 of Glaucomys volans. NCBI lineage: Eukaryota > Metazoa > Chordata > Mammalia > Rodentia > Sciuridae > Glaucomys > Glaucomys volans. The sequence continues at coordinate 160,386 of JAJEJO010000171.1, read as the reverse complement.
CTTCACTTACTATCCCCATCTAAACAATTTTCTACGTGACATATATTTCATCTCTCCTGTAGAACTTAAGCTGCAAAAATGTGTCCCTAGCACCAGAAATACCTTTCAAAGTATCATTCAATAAAGTATGTGTTCTATGAATACCATTAGTTTCCACTTTTGAAACTTGCCAACCCAACCATCAGACCAAGGGGTATAATGGTTATTAAGAGTATAAGTATGCATCAGCAATGGGTCTATCCTTTAGAGAAAAAGGGAATGAAGTAGGTGTGACCCTCTCCAAGAGAAATGGCAGTGGTAAAGAGAACTAACCCAGCCAGGGAAGGAAAACTGACAAGAAAAATATCTGCAGGGGCTTAAATGAGAGAAAACAAAAAAACCCCACCTAGCACAGAGCCCATGTACAGAAAATAATTTCATAGTTTATCAATAGAGTTGTTCAAATCTCAGCTATCTATGGATTAGAATGAATCAATTGGGTAGAAGCAGAAAATTCTGGGCAATCACCTAAGTAAAACCAGGTACATCTCACCACAACCCTTCCCTGAAAGTCCTATGCCTGGCATTATCATCAAGTGTGCAGGGTTTGCTTAGTAAATATTGCAACGGGCCCTAACTAGACATACGTGTTGAAACTGGGGCAAGATGGTATAGACAATAAAAACATAAAAGACACTATTGACAGAAACAAGAGGTGGTAAGGCAGGCAGTGGTGCACACCTGTAATCCCAGCAGCCTGTGAGGCTGAGGCAGGAGGATTGGAGTTCAAAGCCAACCTCAGCAACCTAGCCAAGACCGTAATATTTTAAAACAGGGCTGAGGATGGGTTGGGATTAAGCAGTTGATGGCTCTTCCTTGCACTCAGCCCCTATCCTCATTGTTCAGTATCTGCCTGGTTGTTTTATGCTTAGCATCTAAGGGCTGTTTAGCACAAGTTATATGATGCTAGCAGCATCATCATTCAAATATACTTTGAATTTTAGCAGAGCTACACAAAATAGATAAAGCAATCACAAAGCATTACTGGCTTCTGGAAGTAATGAAATGTTCTCTGGTGGGAGCCACAGCCCCATTTTCCCACAACATGAAAGGTGAAAGCTAACCTCTTCTTCCCACAAACCACTTCCTTTTCTTAGACCTGACTGGTTGGTTAGAATGGCAGTCATAGAGGTAGGTAACAACTATTTCTCCAACAGGGAAAGACCTACATCTCTAAATAGTAAGCAGCTGGTAGACCAGTGGAAGAAGTCTTCACTGGAATAAGGCAACCTGCCTGGGATCTTCTGTATAACCTATTTTCCCTTCTAAGTCCTACCTACAATACAGAAAGTAACTGAAGTGATGATGTTCATCCAAAGCTGAATACATTAGAATGTCACACCCACCCCTTCTTTTTAAAAGTACAAATAACCACAAAACAAGCCCAAGTAAGAACTCTCTCAAAGCACACAAACCCTAAGTTGAAAAACCATTTATTTCACCGGAAAGAAAAAAAAGTGTTTCAATTCTACAGGTCTATCCTTTGGGCCAAAAGAAACCCAGGAGCAGTGACCCTCTCTTCAAGGTCATTCCCAAATCCAACACTCACTGGAGGCAGGAGGTGGGGAGGAGACAGCATAGACCCCACCAGTTTCTGCATACAATGAGGCCTGCTGGGAGAACAGAACATGAACAGGAAAGCTACAGGAAATACTGAACAACAGGAAGAACAGGAAAATGGGCAGGAGAGAGGAAAGGAAAGGAGGTCTGAACTTAGCAAGGTAAATTAAGGTCCATGGTTCCTGAGGACTGAACGCACAGAGCCGAGAACGTCCCGGAGATGGGGTACCACGAAGGGTGTATTCTCATGCACAACCGCAGCTCGGAATTTCAGCCCACACACATCCCACCTGAAAGAGAGCACAATAAGGGGCTTTACAGCAAAGCTCAAAGGGATTTCCCAATTAAAACTTCAAAGAACTTTACAAAGTCTGGTAATTTGACTCTCCTTTTAAATTTACTTGTACCAGTTCAGCAGTATCATAATCTGAAAGAGAGCTTGAAGGCCAGAGTATTGGGACAGCTAAACAATCCCAGATTAAGGCCTTTCTCTAAATAGTGAATCTTCTTTCATGAAAAGAGGCAAAGACACTTCTTCATTGCTTTGAATGTTAAAATTAGCACCCCCAGAAAAGGTAATTCCACATCATAAACTGTCATCAGAACAGGAAAAAGGGAAAGGTTCCAATTAACTCTTCTAGAGTAAAAAAAGTCAACAGTATGTTTCCATTAGGGAGTTACTGCCAAGGTCCAAGTTAAAAACCATTCAAAGTCTAGACAAAAGTAGTTATTATCATCAACTAAACAAGTTCTAAGACCTGAGGGCATCCAACTTCACCTAGGGAAGAAACTAACTTTTGAAAGAAGGCACTGGAGGGTGTATGTAAGCTGTATCAAGTCACTCAAGTTTCTTTTCTAGCCAGTGAATCCAATCAGTTTTTTCCTAACCAATGGACCTGGGCAAGTTGCATACCTTCTACCCTAATTGAAAAGATGACAAAGTATCACCTACACTATTCCTACAGTATTAAAGATATCCATGGTACTGTAGGGGACATACTAGGGGGTGCTCAAACTAAGGGCATTGAGAATTACCCTTAAATTCAACAGTAATCTCAAAACCCTGGAGCCCAAAGCTGGCAAGCATTGAAAGAGAATATATTCAAGTAGAGCCAAATGGATCATGAGGTTCAAAACATTTCATAAGAGGATAAAGCCAGAGGACTCAAGATAAAGCCAGTAGCTCAATTATTAAAAGTCCATAACAACTAGTGGGTAGTTGAAGGGAGTCATCTGCTTATGGCAAAACTCCCAACCCTGGATTTCCACATTACCTGAGAGTAAAATTAATAGATGTGTGGTATATTACCATATACCTTGAGGAAATGGAGGATGTTGAACTTAGCATTATGGGAACAGTTAAAAAAAAAAAAACAAAAAAAAAAACCTAGAATGAACAGGTCCGTTACAGGACAAATTCAAAGATAGATATATAGTGAGTACTTTTTTCAGGAATAAATCTTGAGCTGAGCAGCTAAGCTGGATTTTGGAGTCTGTGCCTACTTCCTTGTTGAACTTTTAAGAGATGTTTTCTACTTCTTTCTGCTCTGTCAAGTAACTTCTATAAAACAAAAAAGGGCTGAACTGTTTCAGAATGTCAAAAATACCCTTCAAGATTTAAGATGATGCCATTTTGGTAATCGTCACAGTAATTAGGACCTGAGCAGTGATGACCAATTAACTCTAATTATGGACTTTACAGAGGTCGTATCAGACCTTTCACATAGCAGGAAGCACACAGAAAACTTGAAGACCTCAGTTATGTCACAAACCTAGGAAACTCAACCAAAGCTTGGAGAAATATCACATCTGAGTCTGAATGTCTGGGTCCCAGGATCAGTTCAATTACAGCACATAGGTGTGACCCCAAGATTCACCAGCACACCGTTCTTTGTTCTTCCAGGCACAATCAGAATGACTCCCACTACTGGGAACCATGGGGGGAAAAAAAATGGCCAGGAGGGCCAAGGATGTTTACTTCAAAGTTAAGCATTTAGGACTTCTCTAAACTGTGAACCATGCTAGTAACCTCACCCTAACCCTGCAAAAGCAAGCAAGCAGGGCAGCCTAATTGGAGCCCTTATAAGGCTGCAGGAGAGATGGCAAAACCAGAACAAGGGACACCCCACCGCTCTCACCTCAAGCTTTAAAAGGCTGAGTACCGCGCCCGATCCGCATACTGCTCCCGCTCATACCGGGCCATGTCGTACAGGGAATTCCGCGCGGCTGCTGAAGCTTGGGACAACTCACTCTCATGCCCGTAACCGTAGCCCTCTCCAACAGTGGGGACGGGGGCTGTAGCGCGACGCAGGGGGCTCCGATCCCGCCCGTAATATGAAGTGGAAGCTGCAGTAACAGCAGCAGCAGCTGCTGCTGCAGCAGCGGCTGTGGCAGCAGCAGCTCCTGAGGTCGGCAACAGGTGTCTATCGTAGGGATCGAGAGAGGTGGAGGTGAGGTGACTGGCCATGGCTGTGTTCTGGACTTGTGGCAGCTGGGACAGGGTCTGCTCTGCATAATTATACGCAGAGGCAGCTGCAGCCGCCACTGCCTCATAGGACCGGGCAGCTCGGCAGCGCTTGTAGTAGGCATCGAGCGCTCCGTACGCGTTGTTGTAATACAATGAATCCCCATAGCTCATGGTGTAAGGCGTACGCACTGCTCCATATTGCTCATTATATTGCTCGGTCAAGTCTGCCACGCGGCCCGAACGATCTATTGGACACTCTTTGGACCAGTGCCCCTCTTTCCCGCACCGATAGCAGCCGCTCTGGTCTCCCATCCCGGGCGCAGTCCTAAGCCGGCTGGTGGACAACTGCACGTGCATTCGTTTGCCTTGAAGAAACAGACGCAAGAAGGGTTGCTATCACTCTTAGTCATAGCCCAAGCCCCTACCCCAGTCACTGGTCATAGCAGTGACTTTACCTAGACAACTCTTAATGCAGGACTCATCACTGCCAAAAAGATTTTTTTTAAAAGGGTCCAACATATAGATTCAGTATAATGATCTGATTTCCAGCAAAGATCAAGTAGATGAAGAAATGTTACAGCAATGACACCAATTTACTGCTTACGAAACTACTCTCGCTCAAAAACAAACATCTCATCCAATTGCCAAGTAACCATGGGCAAAAATGTATTTAAAATGGTGGCCTGACATCAAAGGAATTCAAAATAAGTTAAAGTACATCACAGGTTTCTGATATCTTCAAGCTCCACTATCAAGGCTGATTCCATTTGAGCAGGAGGATGCAAAAGCCAATTCTATATCCCTACCACCACCACCACTCCCCAAAATCAGAGATTGGAATAAAGACTCTAAGGTTGCCACCATTTAAGAGTATCCAGGATTGACTATGGTAGTTTCAAGCCAAATCTGGGAGAATTGTGAGGTTGGGGGACACAACCAATACAAGTTCAAGGAAAGTCTCCCTCTTTAACTGGGTGCTTTAAATTGCTGGTTCCAATAATCATTTTATTAAGAATTCCTTTACGATTATCTGACAGCAAATTTTAGTGACCCTCTAACTTGGATGAAAGGAAAATAGACCAAGTTGTTCACAAAACTTCTCAGTTTCTAGAAAGAATTACAAACTATGGAAGAAAGGGGGAATGAGAAAAGTGGAAAATGGAGAATAACCACCAAAATTAGTGGACCAAATTGCTCAGCTCAACGAGATTAAAATGTCTTCTCTCCTTTCTTACTCACAGTAAAACTGTGAGAGTCTAAAAACAAACAATAATACTATTTTTCTTTGAAAATCACAATATGTATTCTGAAAATCAAAAACTAACAGGGAAAGCAGGTTTTTTGGGAAAGTTAGAACTAAGTTCTAAATCTCTTCAGATAATTCCCACCTAACAACACCTACCAATTTATTGATAAGCAAAAATTCAGAAGGGATCCAAGTCCAGCCAAACCTTTCCAATGCAACTAGCTACAGGCACCCAAACATACAGATGTAAATGAGATGAATGGTTGGAACCAAGGAGGAGTCAATAGATGGGCCTTCTAATATGAGGAAAAATGGTAAATACATAATTTCACCTGCAAAATTAAAGTCAGATTACAAGAAACTTCTAGAGAAGGAGGTGGAGTGACCAAAATACCAAGAAATGTCTCAATTTAAACATTATATCTGGTTAAGTCCAAGATCATTGAAAGAATTAAGGCAATTAAGTACTTAAATACTTTAAAGTGTTAGCCTGTGTCTGGCATTTGCCCAGTGGGCCACATTGGCAGGTAACAAAATCAGAGGAAGTAAGTGCAACCAAAAAACCAACTATGTAGGTTCAGAATATCGAGGTTGCTAATAAATGCACTGATCTGTGGATTTGTCAATTCTAATGCCAGAAACAGACATAAATTTTAAAGATGCCTAGAATCACTTCTTAAAGTGAGCAAATAATACAGAATATATGCAGTACTGAGAAACTGAAATGGAAAAAGAACAGTCTAATAAATACCACTACTCAACATGCACATACAACTTACTAGAATAGTATTAAGAAATAAAAGAGTAAGGCTGGGCAAAATGACTGCTTGAGCCCAGGAGTTCCAGGCCAGCATGAAAACACAGCAAGACCACACACACACAAAAGGAAAGAGAAAAAGAGGGACTGGGAATGTAGTTTAGTGGTAGAATACTTGCCTAATGTGCATAAAGCCCTGGGTTTGACCCCCAGCACCACCAAAAATAAAAAGAAATAAAAGGGTAATATTAAGGAATATAGTGGAAAAATAAGCACAGGTTACATCAGAGCTAACGTAGAGTTCAAATGATTAGTTCAAAGCATAACCTGTCCTGAATCAGATCACACTGTCCTCCCCTTACCCATGAAACTGCTACTAGGAGACATTACCTCTGTGACTAGGTTACAGTGTAGAAGTGTCCAAAAATCATGCATCACATCACAACCCTCCACAAGAGCAGTCTTTGTTCCCAATTAAGTTGTTGACAAAATAACACTCAACTAGCCAATCAAAACAGGAAAGCAACCTAGACCCAGGAGACCTGTGACACTTTTCTTTAATAATGTACAATAATGCCCATGACACAGGGAACCCATTATATGAGGGAATGATGATTAGACCTCCAGCTATAAGGCCCAATTTAAGCAAAATGAACACCCTAAAATGCCTCACAATAAGGCAAGTACTCAGGAAAAGAACTAGCCCTTACAGTGTTCATGTTGATATGGTTAGAACACAGGCTTGAAATACAGTCATGAGTTATGGGAATGCACAATTTGGAAGTTAATTAGAACCAAAGGGAGGCAGGCGGCTTTTATTTTGACACTGAGGACCCAAAGGGGATGGGAGACGAGTTGAGAGTTCAGCTGACAACTCACTATGGATACTATCTCCTAAATGCTACTCTTGCCAAGGGAATTAAAAGCTTAAACCAAGAAAAGTTAATAATACCTTTGAAATACACTGACAATCCACACTACCACCCATGCTGCCTTCTAGGCACAAAAACAACTCATCTAATCAGGATCCAATGTAACACTTATCTAAGTACTCTACTCACCAAAGATGTTAAAGTCAGTCCACCACCCACTCCAACCATTTTAAGACATGCCCTTACTGCCCCAAATTCCAATGTCTCCTTCCCAAAATTCCGCAAAACAGTCTTTTAATTCCAGAGTGGCTTTCAGAGCATAACCCCTTAATACAGACACCATGCAAAATGGACTAGAGCTGTAACCTTTCAAAGACTAGTTATGGTTACTGTAAAGGTAAAAGCTGGGGTAAGGTGGGAGAGTTTAACAGAAATTTTGCCCCTAAAGTGTTGCTTTAACTAGTTCTTCTCATGTCAAATAAAGCGTAATGGTAATACTGTGGTGCTGAGGCAACACACTCAAGTGAAACCCTCTGCAATGTGCCCTACTACCAAAAGAAAAAGACACAATAACTAGAAGTCTTCAAGAGGAAAGGTTTTCTAAATTTACAAAGCTTTAGGAGCTCCAAATGAAAACCAAGTGGTTTTTCCCAGAAGACTTGCTTTGCCTTAGGTAAAGCCCTTAATATCCATGCGTTCTCTATTTCAAGAAGTGCCTCACCCATACTTAATCCTTCATCACCAGCCAAGCAACAGCTGAATCTCTACCCCGAAACCCTCCCTTTATTGACCCAACATTTTCTGCACAGAGCCTTGGGTTCAGCTCTCTACCCAAAGACAGTAGGTTCACCTTGAAACTCTGTGTTATCAAGGCCCCTGATGGCCTCCACTGCATCCTCTGCCCGCTCCATGTGTACAAAAGCATAATCTTTCACGATGTCACATTCGATGACTGGACCATACTCCTCAAACTTGGCCCGAAGCTCCTTGTTGGTGCAGGTGGGACTGATGTTGCCCACATGCAACTTTGTTGAGGTTTTGCTCTTGTTCTTGCTGGCTTCCACATTAATATTCACGCCATGCAGCTTGTAGTGGTGCAGGTTGCGTATGGCATCCTCAGCTGCAGTTTTGTCTTCTATGTGCACAAAGCCATAGTTCTTAATGATGTCACATTCCAGCACCTTCCCATACTGCTCGAAGAGTGAGCGGATCTCTTGCTCTGTGGCCTCCCTGGGCAGGTTTCCAATGAACAGTTTCACCATCTCGATACAGCCTAGGAGAGAAGAAACAAGATTTCTAACAAAACACCTTAGGTTTGGGGAGGGGGGTTTCACCACTGCCACTTTTCTTCACTAGCACATATTTCCAATTTTCTCACATATGTTCACACTCATCTCCACATAGTAATCAACGGGAAATGGGAGTGAAGTAAACAGGCCTGCTAAGGGAGATCCTTAGTAGCTAAGGAGTTTAAGAGTTACCTTCAAACAGGAATTCGAATAAAAATGAAAAGCATAAAAGAATACCTGGGGATATTAAGTTTTTCTATCCACTAGGTGGTCAATCATAAGGCAAAGTCTAACTACTGGGCTTGCTGGTTGATTGCCTGCAACTGCGAATTGTCTCTTCCTCCCGTAATAACCTTAGCAGCCACCATTTCCGGAAAAGCGGGTCTTGGAAGAGCTATGTTTAGGGGCTTCCTTTGGAAGTAACGAAGGAGGGGCTGGGGAAGAGAGCGTGGCGTGCTGAGTACTGGAACAGCGTCCGACTGGGGAACGCCTCTCTCCGGATACCATTCTACAAGCGCCTACAGAATGGAGAAATGCCTTGCCAGAGGGAGGTTTCAGGTTCATCAACCAGGCGACAATGTCCCAGGTCCTGAGAAAGTCTCAAGACGGGCCTGCAAATGCTCAATCTAAGGACAACGGGGTTACTTCGAAGAAAACTTCGCGGCAAGAAGCCGAGACAAGTGGGAAAGCGGCAGGGTGGGGGAAAAGCCAGGTATTCTCGGGCGGGAGGCGGTGGGGGAAGGGCTGCTTCAGGCTTACCGCGCAGTGCCGAGGACCGAGGTCGTCTCTCAGTGACGGGCGCGCAGGCCGCGACCCAACCAGGACACCCCCGACGCCCAAGGTAGTGAGACCAGATTTAACAGAGCAAAGGAAAGGAAGTGGAAGGGCTCGGAGTCTCTCACCGCACGGAAATCGGTAGGGCCTCTTCCTCGCGGCTCGGACGCTTCTGACAAAACGCTAAAATGGCGGCGGCCGCAGCAGTGACTCTGGGTAGAGGGGGAGGTGACCTATCCACCGGATTGGTTGTTCAATAAAGTAAATGGCAGGCGTTCCCGAAGATCCTCTTCTTGATTGGTTACCGCGAACGCCAATTACCTGAGAGGCCGGGAAGAGGTGGAAACGTCAGTAACCCGGAGCTTTTATGCGAAAGCCAATGAGCACCAACATAGCCAAGCCGAAGCCACTGATTGGGTAGGACGGCGGCTTGAGGGAGGAACTACAAACGAGTGTTTCGCCCGCGACTGGCTGCCGGCCATTAGGCGGAGCGAGCGAGGACCCGGTGTGGCAGTCTGCAGCTTGATGGCGCCAACTTTGTTAAGCTTCCACGTTTCGACACTTCCACGTGCACAACACGACAGCATTCTGCACTCCATTTTGCCCTCTACTCCAAGTTTACCCCCTCTAAACTCCCAAACGCCACCCACCTCGCAGCCTGGATGCTGTGGGCAGTAGCTTACGCAGACACAGCGCCAGGTAAAAACAGCGAGGACTCCCACCTGAGAAAAACCAACCTCCTCCTGCCAGTAACTCGCACTGTAGCCCTGAAAACCCCGAAGCTACCCGCAAATTTAAAACTACGTATAGGTAGTGAAAGGAACTGTGCAACAGTGGGCCCCGCTTGACCACGGTGTGATGACCCAAAAGTAGGCCGGCCAGAGGCGGCACTACCCGGGAAGGTAGACCGAGTTCCTTCTAGCAAGCAGCCTCCCAGGATCCAAAATGAAAACAGACCCCCTCCCCCTCCCTAAGAAAAAACGGGAGCAGCAAAGTTTTTTTGTTGTTTTATTTTATTGGGTGCCATCAACCAGAGCTTAAGTTTAACACCCCCCCCCCCCAACCGACCTTAGAAGGAAGAGCATTGTCACAATCAGATACAATCAAGAACATTCTTCACAGGGTCTCGGCTCCCTCATCACATTTTCTTTCTCACCCTTTGGCTGTTTCATTTGATCCCATGTTCACTGAGCAAGCAACTTCAGTCAAGACACTTTGCAAAGCAGCTTTTTTGAAAAGGGAATTAAAGGGGAAAGGGGGATGCAAGTGCTGGATGGAAAAACTTAAAATACGAACAAAACAGGCCAAAGCAGTGAATTGTTTATGACGATAGGGATCATTAGGAGTGGAGATGACACAAACAGAACATACTACCACCCAAAACAGCCACAAAAGAACAAAAGGAAGGAATTTTGTACAGCAAAAGGTGAAGTCAGAGTACTGAACAAAAAAGGTGGATTTTTTTAAAACCCGACATGATTCAGGACTCCAATGGTAGAAAACGAGTGGAGCTTTTTCTAGGGTAGAAAAAAGCAAGGTCCTTAAAAAGTCAAAAATATGGCATTTGGAGATGTGGTCACTAATCTTCCTTTTCATTTTGGACTGTGATGCACCGCCAAGACTGTTAGGTCACAGGTTTGGTAATGAAGAAAACCAATTCTGTTAGTGTGTTGCACATGCCTTTTCCAGGGGACCAGAATTAGGTGGTGATCACAACTCAATATGCATCAGGAAATGCGTATAGTACATACACATCTCTCATCTCCTTTGTGTGACCTTCCAATTTTTGTATCCCAGAAACCCTGAATACAAAACTTTCTTCCAGAATACCAAAAAGTATGAAGTCAACTCATTCTATGCAACTCCAATCTCTGATTGGATCTGAAAATGAGACAGAAAACAAATCTTTCGAGGCTGTTTTTGTTTGCAGTGCCAGGGATCAAACCCAGGGCCCTCATGCATAAGCTCTACTGCTGAGCTTCATCAGCAGCTGGAACTATCTTTTTTGGACCACAATTCAGGCCAGTGTGCAGACACACAAGGACACTCTCAATCTAATTACTAGATTTGCCTTCTCAAATCTCACTAGATCTAGTTATAACTTAATTTGCAAGTCACCCAACTAACCAATTAAAACATTCCCGTGCTTTTTAAAATCAATTACAATGGGAGGAGGGGATCCAAACTTCCTCCCCAAACTATAATACCCTATCAAGTTCCTGCTCGAATCTCTCAATATGTTTAACCACTACCACCCCTTCAGACACCAGAGCCTTATGGTACCCAAACTCATTCAGACTGGAATGTTCTTTCTGCAGATCCTTCATTGACCACCCCACTTAAAGGCTTCCTCTATGCCCACTTTGCTTTTTCAACTCGATCTCATAACCCAATGCCATTTTTCCAAATCCTACCACTTGGAATTCTATTTTTTTTTCATTTTCTGCTCCTCTCCTGTCCCTGGCAAACACTTATTCCATACCATAGTCCCAATGTTAGAACTGCACCTGGCACATGGAAGACACTCGAATATTGACTAAGTTAAAGAATGAATCCATGAGTTAATTTGATTACCAAAAGGAGGTGAGTTTGATTTCCAGTCAGTTTCAGGTTAAGAACCTGGAACGGGCTGAGGATCTAACTTAACATTCAAGTGTTTGCCTAGCATGTGCAAGGACCTGGGTTCCATTTCCAGCACTGCAGAGGGAAAAAACAAAACTCTGGACACTCATCAGTACTGAAACATGTACCTTTACTCATATTAGCTAGTCTAACTTTCCAATCTCCCTCAACAAAAAGCAGGTGGCCAAATGCCAGAGATAATCTATACTAAGAGCCTTTGAGTACTTTAACAAATGAAGCTTTAGGAAGAGAGGTTTTGTAGCTTGAGTGTCTTCATATTATGTTTATTTACCCAAATGTACTTTACTGAAAACTAAAGGAGCTGAATATTTGCCCCCCCCCCCCGGGGGGGGGGGGGGGGGGGAGACCTCAAACCCATTTCTCTTTTTAAAAATATATTTTTTAGTTGTCAGCAGACCTTTATATATATATATATATTGCTGAGAATTGAACCCAGTGCCTCTAGGCAAGTGCTCTACCACTGATCTACAACTTCAGCCTCTAAATTGTCTACCTTATTCATCTCTCTATTACAGAATGACACTGAATGAATGTTTAACAGACCCTTGTGTGAAAAACTGGAGATGCCATTTTAGTGATTCGAGTTTTCTGTTTGTTTGGTTGGTTTGGTACCAGGAATTTAACCTGGGGGTGAGCCAAATAAATCTCCAATCCTCCCCCCCCCCAATTTTTTTTTTGGGGGGGGGGGATAGGGCCTCACTAAGTTTCTGCAGCTGTCCTTGAACTTGTGATCCTTCTGCCTCAGCCTCCAAGCCCCTGGAATTATGGGCTTGCACCACCGTGCCTGACTTTTCCTTTTTTGAGATGGAGGTCTCACTTTTGTTGCCCAGCTGACCCTAAATTCCTAAGCTCAAGGGATTCTCCAGTCTCAGCTTCCCAAGTGCTGGGTCTACATAGTAGGCCTGTGCTACCAATGTCCAGACATTTTGGTGATTGAGTTTGCTGATTGGGGGGATGGGGGAACTGCTGACCAGGCTACCAAGTTCTTAAAAGTTAAAGTGACTTGTCCGAAGTCATCCAGAAAGCTGACTTTTTAATGAAAGCCTAGAATAAATATGCATTCTGGCTGCAAACCTTAAACAGGAGGAATAACATTATACACGTATAACTGAGAAATGAGAAAGCCTAGACTTTTGAAAGGGAAATGAACAAATCCACACATAAGGGTAAACATTAATGTCACTGAAAACTTAAGACAAGAACAATCTATATGAGTTGCACACCCTTAAGGGTGAATATTTCAATTTATACTCCTAATAACTCTGGTTCCTGGTCCAGAAATGAATTACTGATATGATAAAGGCCCAAATTCTCCAGGAATGGTCATAGGGAGCCAGTAAGCCAACCAAGCAGGCTTCTCAGGCCTCTACTTCCACTGCCAGCCACACACCCTCAGCCTTCTTTAATGTTCCTAACCATGTACAGTAATCTTCCTCATATCCACAAGAATGTGATCCTAGAACACAAAGCAGTACTGCCAGACTGGAAGTAGCCAAAACATGGTCAGGTGGCCTAAGTCACTCCCAGGTATGACTCACTGCAAAAATTCACTGCCTTCACAGTGACTCAGGTGCTGCATTCACACCCACATCCAGTCTTTGCTCAGAGCTGTGTGCTACAGCCTTCTCAATCTATGATGGCAAGCACTTCATGAGAATTGACTGTATGAGCCCTATGCTTGTCACATGTTCTCATCTGACCCTCTCTCAACACTAGCACAGCATAAAGATTACAAGCAAAGTTCAAATGGTTGGTTCAATTCCTTGATCCAGCACTTTGTTAACCATGTGATTTTTTTTCCAGTGCTGGGGATGGAACCCACATGTTATCTGAAGAAAAATTATTTAATCTGTAGCCTCAATTTCCCCACTTGTAAAGTAGATTTAGAAATACCTAGCTTGGGCCCAGTGGCATACACGTGTCATCCCAGCAACTCAAGAGGCTGAGATAAGAGGACAAAGTTCAAAACCAGCCTTAGCAATCTAGTGAGACCCTGTCTCAAAAAATAAAAAGCACTGGGGATATAGCTCAGTTGGTAAAGCATGCTTGGATTCAATCCCCAGTACCAACAAAACAAACTTTTAAAAATATCTAATGTGTTTTGGTTGCTATGAAGATAAACATATGAAAAGCACTTTTGTGTGTTTAAGTATGGTGCTGGGAATTGAATCCAGGGCTTTGGGCATGCTAAACAAGCACTCTGAACAACTAAGCTGTATCCCCAGCCCCAAAAAGCACTTTTAACAGTGTTGAGCACTATAATAAATGTTGGATGATAAAACTGAGGCAGAGTTCCTGACTTCCAAAATCACATGGCCAAGAGGTAGAGCCAGGATTCAAACTCGGGAAACCTGAGACAACAGTGTTCTTATTGTCAGTAGTTAAAGCTATTTTTCAAATCAAATCCCACCTCCAGAAAAGTACTCTCTGCCCTGGGGATACCACATTCTCTCCTTCCTAACCTAACCATTTGTCTACCATTACTTAACCATAACTGGTTCACTGAGGTAGGTCATTCAAAGTTCCAGACTACCTTTCTCTAGGTCAGACCAAGCGCTCAGCTACCTGAGCACTGCATTTCAAGCACTATAGATAGATATTTCAAATGATTTAGAGCTAAACCTCAAATCCAATTTTATGACCTTTTTAAAGGTATGAATTTTCCATATGCTGTTCTCCTCTATTACCTAAATTCCTATTACATAGCATACTTATCCATAAATCTAGTAATGTATTTTTATTATGATTTCACCCATCCATGAGAGTCCACAAACTTGGTATGGCTGGACAAAATGCCTGGAGAACCAACAGACTGTGTAAGGACTTTGGCAGAGCTTAACTAGGGGTTATGACTAGTAGGCAGCCTACCTGGAGAGACTGGTTCCTCAGTGATATTCCCATTACCTCCTTTACAAGAGATGGGGCCCCAGGTCAACCCTAAGCAGAAGTTAAAACAAGGTCCAAACTCGAGAGATTAAGTTGGCAAGGCTAGAAGCCTCTATGTGGTCTTATTCCAAGAATAAACCAACTAAACCAATGACCGCCAAGTTGTAGAGGTGATAGGTGTAAAGTTGAATGATCAGAAGATACTGAGAGCTCATTTTCCTAAAACATACATCAAATGTCTCTCATTCACTAAACCCAACTTTCCCCAAGTTATAGGACCTTGGAAATGAAATTAAAAAAAAAAAATCAAAGTATGAGTGGAATATGGGATTAACACAGATGGCACATTTAAATAAAAGAGGGGAGATTTTAAAACATCTGCAAGAGAAAGGAAAATGACAAAATGATTCAGCTTTGTAGCTCCTTCTGGCCTGAAAGCCTGAGGGCTGAGGCAGCAAGGGCATCAGGACCTAAAAATGACAGACAGTTAGATTGATCAAATAGGCCAGGTCACTCTGAAGAGTTGGGGCTGCAATAAAGAATGTCAACACTGGCCCTGAAAGCACATTAAGCTTTTTGCAGGAATCATAGGATTGGGACAGTGGCAGAACTCTCACTGGAGAGAAAGGAAGATGACAGAAAGCCACATTGACAAAGAAATATTGCAAATACACAGGCCACAATCACAGCCCTATAATCAACCCTCAATTTTCCAGGGTAATAATCAAAGCTCAGCTTGTTAGCATGGCCCTCAGATCATTCCACCATCACACAGAAAAGTAACAAGAAACTTAAGAAATTTCTCTTCCCATTCTTCCCCAGTCCTGCGAAGAAATAAAAAGGAGCAGCAAAGCACCCAAAGGCAAAGCAATGAGCAGAAAGAGAAGCAAAGAGCTATGGCCCTCGTACTCCCTCAGATGACCCCAGTTAGCATCCACAAATATGAGCTCATGGTTTTAAGACCACATATTTTTGCACACTTGGCAGAGGGAAGAGGATGTCCAGGGCAAACTACTCTTGTCATAGGCACATTCACATGAAGCTAATGAGGAGGGAGACAACCCACCTGGACTCTACTTGACCCACATACCTCCCCAGTAACTTTGCCCTAGCAGGCTCCCAAAAGCACCCTTTCCACAGGAGCATGAGTAGGTATTCCTGTTATCACTCATCCAAGCAGTCCTATTTCATTCACCCATCATTACCAAGCCTCCATCCTGTTCTCTGTTGAAATTGTCATATTTTTTGCCCAGGTCCTCAACTCCCAGCTCTGGAATAAAAGTACAGGCAGAATTCTCAATTTCTCACCCAATTCCAGCATCCCTATTTCATTTTACTTACACCTCACCCACTTCTCATGGTCTGTTATGACACCTCCAAATATAAACCCAGCAAGAAGACATCTGAAAACCATTAACAGATGGGGACAGGGAAAGGAGTCTCAGGTGCTGTGATGGCAGGGTTTGGCTGGATGCAGGGCACTCCATGGTGAAATTCAACAGGCAAAGTACCAGGACTCTGGCCAGAATGCCTCACAATTGCCTCAAAATTTCCCTGCCCCATCCTTTCTCCAACCACAGGGCAGCATCAGATAGGGACATTACCCCCACCCCACTATGGCTCCTTTCCAGGTCCCAGCCCCAGTGCTCATTAGAGCCAGCTGTCTGAAGGATACGCCTGCCTTGTAAACACCACAGCAGCCCATTTCCCCACTTATCTGAGAAAAGCCAAATCCTACAACCACCCCTGCTTGGAGCTCAGGTTGTTCCTGGAGAAAAGGCAGGGAAAATGGCCAACCATAGGCAGAGGAATACGGGTATTACAGACTGTATTTTGGTGTGATCAAACTGAGGGCTAAGAAGTCCAACCACTTTGTCTGGACTTTCCTGCCCTAAAGATGGCTGATGGCTAGTGGACGCCAATAAGCTAAATCCCACTGGGCAGCAGGGAAATCATTCTAATTCCCACATTCAAACCCTTTTCCAAACCCATCCTGGTTTCTTATAAGGGCTGCCTGCCCTTTAGCTGTCATGACTTCCTGGATGTCAAACTGGCTCCTCTGACA
This sequence comes from Glaucomys volans, assembly GCA_020662805.1. Classification (NCBI taxonomy): domain Eukaryota; kingdom Metazoa; phylum Chordata; class Mammalia; order Rodentia; family Sciuridae; genus Glaucomys; species Glaucomys volans. The sequence continues at coordinate 143,788 of JAJEJO010000171.1, read as the reverse complement.
CTGAGTGCAATCAAGACAATGACAACCAGGTTTCCAAACTGCAAATCGCCCCAAGTTTTATTTGTAGTCCATACAAAAGGGGGGGAAATTAAGGTTTTCTAACACCACCTACTTGGGGAGATGGGGAATTGGGACTGTGCTGCTCACCATCGCTAGAACATCAGTGGTGAGCAGGGATTTGGACACAGACCAACTAACTGTCCCAATAGGATCTCAGTCTCAACAGTCTACAGAGGAACAATCAGGGCCCCCTGGACTGCTGGCACAGCTTGGCGCACAGGAAATGGTTAAACTAACCGTTTCCTGGCCTCCCTCACATCTAAAAGAAAAAGGCGCCGCCGACCTCAGCTGCAGGTTGCTTCCCCATCTAGACGACCTTAAATATCGCGCACAAAAATAAAAGGGAGCCAGGAAAAAATAAAAACAAAAGTAATTCCCATTCTGGAGAGATGGGAGGCAGGGTAGAGGGGAAACCGCAGATCTAGAGCCAGTAACAAGATGTGATGCTGAGGCGAAGGAACAAAGTAGGTTACTGCCAAACACTCAAAAGGATGGTCTCCTGGGGAAGGCCCACATGGTAGAGGGAGGGGATGAAAAACCGAATTGGGAGAGGTATGGGCCAGAGTGGTTATAACCTGGGTCTGCACCCTACCTACCTCTCCCTCCCTCCCCGTGGTGCCCCATCCCCAGGATGGCCCTACATGCGGCGCTGGTAGCCAGAGTGCATCTGAGCTGCCCGCAGGTAATCATTATAGGAGCCCGAATAGCGTGCGTAATCGGAATGGGCATCGGGCAGGCGACGGTAATCCAGCGAGGACTTTGTCGGCGAGCGGCGGAACGAAAGCTGCGACTCTGATAAACGGCGGTAATCAGAGAGCTCGGCTAAACGCCGGTCGGAACCATACCTAGTCGAGAGAAGAAGACAGTTGGTGAATGAGACAATTGAGGGGAGGGCTCCAGATGGGCATGGGGGAGATGCCAATGGGGACAGGGAGGGTGTGATCAGATTGGTCTCCAACAGTTTGGTTTCCTTTTGTCAGAAGGTTCTTCACCCTATCCAGGCCAAGAAATCAAGCCTGGGCTCAACTCATTAGGAAACCAAGCCCTCCACTGAAGCCCTACTTTCCGAAGTGGCCAAGGTGAATTTTGGTCTGTAGTCCCAAACCACAAACAATCCCCACCCATGGGCCCTACACAAAGACCTTGGTTGTTTATCAACAGAACGGCGGACGAAAGCAAGGTCCCCAACTTCCCAAAGAGTGGACGCATCTCATAAACTTGCCTTCAGCCATTAAGTGCCAAAGGGACTACTCTTTCACACCCACCCCCAACACCAGGACAACCAGGTAACAGGCTTAAGAATCCTTGAGACATTGGGAAAGGGTATGAGCCACAATCCTGCAGGCAGTGGCTCCTAAGGCACTTTGGGCTAGTCTAGAATGGTGACATTTTCCCAGCCTAACTACCTGGTACCACCCCAGGCTGAGCGCTGTGCTCCCCACTGAACCCTGGTGACCAGAAAAGTTCACAGACACCGACCCCCCTCGGCCTCTGCACACCCCACAGGAGTAAAGGAGAAAAGACCGAGGGAGGGGCCTATAGTTCCCCTCCCATGCCAACCTCAGCCCCTTGCCCTAAGCCCCAGCTGGGGGCAGAGGCGGGGGGGGCATACAGTACCTTTTCGACATGGCGACAGCCTTTTTGTAGGGATCGTCGTAGCTGGCCCGGGGTGGGGAGAGGCGGGTACGCTCATAGGGCGGCGGGGTGCTGTTGGCGTTGGCAACGGCCCCCTGGGACATGGACAGGTAGGCTGCAGACGGCTGACCTGCCCCATCGTAGGCATTGCCCGGCTGGCCACGGTAGGAGGCAGCAGCCTGAGGATGCTGCTGGGCAGCATAGGAAGCAGCCAATGAGGCTGATGACTGAGTGCGGTAAGGAGCTGCCAGGGTGGCAGAAGGTTGGGCCCCGTAGGCAGCTGCGGCACCATAGGAGCCAGTAGCCGCAGCAGCCGACTGAGCCCCATAGGAGCCTGACAGGCCCATTGATGCTTGGGCCCCATAACTATTCAGTTGGGTCTGGACAACTGGCTGGGCCCCATAGGAGCCAGCCATTGGGGTAGTGGCTTGTGCAGCGTAGGCGGCTGGCTGGCTGGCATAGGCAGCAGCTGTGGCTGGCTGTGCCACATAAGCAGCAGGCTGGGAAGAGTAGGAAGCAGCCTGCTGTGCAGCATATGGGGCAGACTGGGCATTGTAAGAAGCCGAGGGCTGGGCATTATAAGAAGCTGCCTGGGCTCCATAAGCTAGCGAGGAGGCTGCAGACTGGGCCCCATAGGAGGCAGCCTGAGCCCCATAGGAGCCTAAGGAGGAAGCTGCTCCCTGGGTGTTGTAGGAGGAAGCAGCTGCACGAACCCCATAGGAAGAGGCAGCCTGGGCGCCATAGGAGGATGGCTGGTTACCATAGGAGGCAAGGGAGGAGCCCTGAGCCCCATAGGAGTTGAGTGAAGAAGCTGCCGCTGCCTGACCCCCATAGGAGGAGAGGGCTGAGGCTGAGGGTTGGGCTCCACCATATGGGCCGAGCGAGGAAGCTGCGGCAGACTGGGAGCTAGGGCTAGCCAGCTGGCCCCTGTATGGGGCCCCAAGGGAGACAGAGGGCTGAGCGCGGTAAGAGGCTGCCTGGGCTGTCATGGGCTGAGTCCGATAGCCAACACCCAAAGAGGCAGAAGGCTGAGCCCTGTAGGCAGCTCCCAGCGACACTGAGGGCTGGGCCCGGTAGGTGGCTGGCTGGGCCGTCAGAGGAGCCACATAAGAGGCTCGGGGAGGTGAACGGCGCAGGGGGCTTCGGTCGCGACCAAAGAAGGGTGGCGTGGGCTGACGGGCTTGCCCATCAAAGCCACCAGTGCTGTTGCCAAAAGCCTGTTGGTAGTCGAAGGTGGCAGAGAAGCCACCAGTTCCAGGGAATGCCGTATCCCCAGCCCCTGGTTTCTTGGTCTTGTCCCCAGACTGGATAGCCAGGCCAGGCCCCTTCTTCTGACCCTTGGTTGAGAGTTCCACGTTGATGCGCTTGCCCTTCACTTCTTTGCCGTTGAGCTGCGCGATGGCGGCTTTGGCATCTGCTTCCTTCTCCATGTGAACAAACGCGTAGTCTGATAAAGCAGCAGACAGAGGGTTAGCAATTAGGGGGGCAGGGCATGCTACCCGATGGGTCCCAAATTGGATACAACAGCACCCAGCTGTTGCCAGCTACCTCTAGGCCACCAAACCCTCCTCTCCAGGAGTAGGTCATAAGGAGGCTCCCACATAACAAAACTTCTGACTATCCCAAGCAGTCACCTTCGACTAGGGCTTTTCCCCATTCTCCCCTTTCCCCTGCCACTTCATCCAACTCCCTGGTGAGAAAAGAAAGAGCAGAGATGAACTGCAACACAGGTTAAAAAATCTTCACAGCTACTGTAAGTATAAACCAGCAGACAAAACAAAGAAAGGGTTCCTGGATCACTCAATTATTCAGTGTTCTCATACCAAACTCCAAGGCTCACCTCTGATGCTTAGCTCTCAAGCACTGGAAATGACTACTCACATTTTGCCACAAGCCATGTCTCAGACTAGATCCAATTGAGGTGAGAGATTCAAATCAGGCAAGAGAGTTAAACTACAAAGAGCAAGCAGTTCACAAAATTCCTCCAATATAATCGCCTCTCTTTTCACATTACTTTCAGTTTTCAAAGCACTTTCATGCACACAACCTCATTTGAGTCGTACAACAATACTGTGACGTGGCAAGACAAAGGATCACCGTCTCCACTTTACTGATAGGCAAACATGTTCAAGAATTTTTATATGGCTGGCTCAAATCAAAGTATATTAATGCCAGGACCAGTTTCAGCTCTTCTATGCCCCATGCCCCTTTGCTACACCAGTCTGTCCCTATGAAGTCAACATGTAAGGCATAACTATGTAGTATGACTAAAAATGCAAGCTTAGAAGGGGAGATGCTAGATCCTATGTACATCAACAAGGTACAGAAATGGAAACTAAGACTCTCTCCCTCAGCCGTACTACATCCTCCACCATTTCCTCTATAAGAGACAGAGAGATGTATACCTTACTCTTTGGGCTTCTGTTCATAGGACACACTGTTTACAGGAAAAATCTGGTTTCTCAGCTATAAGGCAAGAAGCTACAATCACTGCAAGCTAGTACCCCTGAGGTTTTCTTTTAAGACCTGAATGAGTTGTGTTGGGAAAAGGACCTAAGAGAGGTTGTGAATCTCAAAACTCTATTCATCTACCACAGAAGAAAACTTTAAAGTGAAAAGAAATTCTAGGTCATGTCCATACTACAAATTGCAATGGTTCAAACAGGATATGAAGAACAATGATAGGAGCCCGTCCCTGAGAAATAAAGTCCTGCAGTTAAACCCACTCTGGCCCTATGCCTACTTTAAGAAAAAAATTCAAATGCTGAGATCCAATCTCTATCACATCAGTTTAAGGAAATTACAAAAGTTCCATTCTCCAATAAAAGATATCCTTTTAACGGTCTTCAAACAAGTGTCCTAATTTTTAGAAATTTTCATTCTGGGATACTCTCTCTAGCATAACCAGAGATCTGTCTCCCCTAAAGAATATTATCTTTCATCTCTAATAAAACACCATGTCATCTGCACACACAAACTTGGAACCTACTAAAGATGATAAAAGAATGAAATGAACTATCACAACTCTCAGTCCTCAACACCCCCACAAACAGCCTGATTCCTTATTTACCAATTACGAAAAGCTAAGCATTCCATTTCACTTGGCCATAGGATGCTAGAATTGTTCTCTGATCTCTCATCTTCATTCTGGATAGTTAGCTAAAAACAGCAGCAGGTAGTCTAACATCAAAAAGCAGAGATTGAGTTGACCCTCAGGAATGGCAAAACCACCTGGATAATGCAATGACAGGCAGAAAGTCTCACTCAAAGAAAGAGAAAGCAGGAAGATATGTTAGAGCTTATGGGCAGACTGGGAAAGGGGAAGGGGGCAATCTCCAGGCACTGTGAGGGACTAAGGAACCACACCACATTCCTGATTATTCCTGATTATGCTGTCTACAAATCCCACAACACCCTGTTGTCTACTCCCTACATAGTTGGGTTTTATTAAGACACCAAGAAGTAAAATTTTTAGATTTCAGGTCTGGAAATGTAGCTCAGTGAGCAGAGCTCATGCTTAACATGTGTGAGGGTCCAGGTCAATTTCCTGCACTGAAAAAGAAAAGGGTGGAGGAGAACTGATATTTCACTTGTTCAGTTCAACTGACAGCCTAGATGAGCTATGTAACTGATGGTGGGGGTAGATACAATTATAGCCAAATTATATCAGGAAGTTTCTAAGCTCAACATTGAAAGGAAGTATGACTAGTTTGTCCAAATGACAATCACATCAGGGTTAACTGTGCCCCATCACAGGGAACAGCCAAACTCAGACCTAGCCTTGTCAAAGATGCCTAGAGGGCTGGGGTTGTGGCTCAGTGGTAGACAGCTTGCCTAGCATGTGTGAGGCCCTGGGTTCAATTCTCAGCACCACATATAAATAAGTTAAAATAAAGGTTCATACACAACTAAAATCAAAAATTAAAAAAAAGAAAAAAAAGATGCCTAGAAACCCAATTTCTCTTCTCCCCAGACAATAAAAAGTACCAGAGATCTGAAGAACTACAGGGGCTCTCTTGCCTGGATAGTAAGTTCAAAGTAACTTTTCATTAGGACTAGCATTAAGCCTAGCAAGTAACGTTTTGCAGATAACTCCTAATGGTCTGATGGCATCACAATCCCTCTAGTACCAAAGTTAAGATAATCCAGAAAAACGTTTCCTATTCTAAGATTTAAAAAAAAAAAAAAAAAAAAAATGAAACTATAGAACTCAGTATAAAAAGAATGGCTACCCACAAAAAGAGAGAAGACATAATTTTCCTCTTCTGACTCAGACCTCCCCTGAAGTCTCCAAGTGGTTTTCAAAGCTGTTCATCTTTGAACACCCAATAGGACATAGCTGTGGAAAGTGGTTACCACTGTTGCTATGGAGATTTTTGGTCTACAAATCATATCTAAGCTCCTAGAGTAACCAAGCAACCATGTTTTTCTCCTGTGAAATAAAACAGGGCTGGCTGTCCTGTGCTTTTCAAAGACTTGACAGGGCTGAGGGTGTGGCTCAATGGTAGAGTTGCTAGTCCGGCATGTGTAAGGCCCTGAGTTTGATCCCCAGCACTGCAAACCAAAACAAAAAGACCTGACAGCAAACAGAAAACTCAATCAAATGCCCACTCACAGCCCAAGAAATGAGTAAGCTTTTTATTGAGTCAGTCTCTTCTACTACATTCCCAACTTTAAATCCTCAAAATTTTTCATCCCAAAGAGCTATAAAGGTATCAGTGAAGGATATCAGTGTATCAGGTGCTGTTGAATATAAGCCTAACAACAAATAACAATGGAAGACCCCTCCCTGAGGAAATCAAAGGATTTCTGCTAACAAATGTTTACAAAGGGACAAAATGCACAAAATTTTCCCTCTAACTCTTACAGGGAATCAGCCAGAAATTCTAAAACTCATGTGAAATTATCATACACTTCACCACCATCTCCTCTGCCACCCCCCATCACTCAGTGGTCCCAGGCAAATTCAGGAACATTTTTGGCTTTCTCTATCACCTGAGAGCAAGCTTCATGATCATGAGTTCCGTGGAGACTGTCCCAAGGTACTGACTCTAGACTCCCAATCTACCAGTCACCCTGCCTAACAACTACAAAAGAAACCTAACAGATTAAATAACACAAAACTCTCACACCCTTTATGAGTCAAGTACCCAGTCTGAGACCCTCCCCACTCTTTTATTCTAAACAAAAGCAAAAAATCCATGCACCATACAGCCTGCCTCAGAGCACCCAGCAGGAAAGCCCGATTCCGGATAGTCGTGGACTTGCATAACCTAAGTTGAGGAAAATAGAATGGAGTATTAATGCAGAATAAGGATTTCTTCCTAGCAAGGGACACAATGACCTTTACACTTCCCCCATTTATGGAAGGGACAAGGAATGGCAAAAGATGTGCCTTTCGAGGACAACAAATGAAATATCTTTGGTGAGAATGAACAAACAACTGCACCAGTTTCCTTCTCATCCTCAAAACTTCTCACACAGGGTATGAGCAGGCATGAATCCAACACCAGGAAGGCATCACATACTCCCAGGTGCATCCTTGAAGATAACAGGGCAAAGTTAACTCAGATCTGTTCCTAAGTGGAACAGAGACAGGCCACATGTACACAGAGGCTGACCCATCAAATCTTCCCCAAAACAGTAAGAACTTAGGGCATAAGAACCCAGACTATTTATTAAAAAATAAATAAATAAATAAGGTGGACTGGGCTCCAAAAAGGAAGTCAAGCCTACATTATGGTGACACATTTTTCTCAAAGAAAAGGCAAACTAGGGATCTGCCCTGGGAATTAGTTCAAGCAATGACAACTACTGAGTAAATCGTTTTCAGCCAATGTTTAAGGAAGACCTCTCACACACCTCTCTTCATAACCCCCTCAGTCAAACTATGCCCCCTTGCAAAGTCTCCAAGCTTAAGAAAGAAAGACACTGCCCTGGGGCACCGGTTTGGCAAGTAAAGCCTACACAAAAGGGGCCCTCATAAAACAAGTCTCCTTCCACAAGCAAAAAGGTCAGGGTTTCCAGTTAACAGATCGAAAATCGAGCCCAAAAGGAGGGGGAAGAGAGGAAACAGGTTTGAGGGAGTTGGAAAGCACAGAGCTGCCACGTCTAACCCATCAAATACTGAAATACCAAAGTGGCTCGGAAGGGGCCCCTCCTGTACCCATGAGGAGACCCATGCCAGACAATACTAAAAGATCCCAGCCCGAGAAATGTCCAAGGGCCCCGTTACCTTCCGCTTGGGAGCATTCATCGGGAGGGAACACGAGGGCGGCCTTGGGGCGTCAGCCCCCACCTTTTCCCTCTTCCCTTGCTCTGACCGACGTCTGGAGAGGAAGTGGGGAAGTGGCGAAATCTTCCCCGCTCCATGATCCGGCTTGTGCCCGTCACTTCCCAATTTCCGCTCGGTGCCAGGCCCAGGAGGCCAGAAGACGCGCCCCCGGTACACTCGCAAGTCTCTGGCGCGTCCCCGGCCCCGTGGCTTGGCTCTCAGTGGCCGCCGCACCCACCCAGAGCCGCTTCCTCCCACTTGGTGAACCGTGCCTGGACCGCAGGGGAGGAGGGTGGCTCTGCCCAACGCGCCCCCAACACCTCCGGCCTCGCCCCCGCGCACTTCCCCACCCTGCCCAACCGCGCCGTGACAGACCCCCGGGTAAGGGGCGTGGCTAACAGGCAGAGTGCCCCGAGCGCGCCCCCGCCCCCGAGCGTGCCTCCGTGTTACCTTTTACCACGTCACACTCGATGACGCGTCCGCGGCGCTCGAAGAGGCTGCGCAATTCCTGGCTCGTGCATGCAGCCGACACATTGCCCACGAATATCTTCCAAGTGTTCAGCGGCCTTGGGCGCGACATCTCCACCACAAGCGCGCGCCCCGGCCGCAGCTCGTGGCCGTGCAAGGCCTCGATGGCGCGCAGCGCGCCTGCGTTCTCGCGCATGTGCACGAAGGCAAACTGTTTCATGACGGCGCAGCTCATGACCGTGCCGTAGGGCGCGAAGAGGGCTGCCAGCTCCTCCGGCGTTGTATCCGCCCCGTCGACGTTGCCCACGAATATCTTCATCTTGCCGCCGCAGCCGCCTTCCCGGAGAGCCGGGACCGCTCCTCCAGCGACAGCCGAGACGTCCGACCGACCGGCAGTCCTCCCCAGGAATGGCTGGCGACCGAGAACCCCGCCGCGCAGGCGCCCTGACCTAGCCAATCGGGATGGGCATCCCGCGCGAGTAGCAGCCAATCATAGAGACTGAGAGAAGATGCGCTCAGGCGCAGCCAATCCCAGAGGGCCTGGAGCCCGCTCGTTAGCGAAGGGGGTGGGAGAGGGACGACGGCGCGCGACCAACCGCCGCTGCCGGGGGGAGGGGAAGGAGGGTTGGAGAGGAGGGATCGCTCGCGGGCTGCGCGGGCGGCAGAGGCCTAGTCGAAGAGGCGGCCTCTGGCCGGGGTGGGGCCCCGACCCGAGGGCCCTGAGGAAAACTTTGTTCAGTCGGAAGTCAGGGCTCCTCCCATTCTGGCAGTATTGGCTAAACCCGTGCCTGGAAACGGCAGCTGAATGACCCGGGGAAGGCCAGGCCTGGCGGGAGAAACCCGGACCAACGACTCCCGTCTGCAAACCGCCCCGGGACTGTGCTGGGCGGCCGGGGGACGGGAGGCAGCCACCCGAGGAGCCCTCCTGCCGTTAACTCAGTCTTTGCAGGCACATCCCCGGGGTTGCTGGGGGCCTGGTAGACGCTGCAGACCCGACAAATCAGAGCCCGTCTCTGCCGTGGTGGAGTTTTCAATCGAAAAATGAGGAAATGACTCTTGGATCTTTGATGTTTTCCACAATTAAAAAATTTACCAAATGGAAAATTAAAACAATCCTTGAGGAGGCAAAAATTGAGCCTTACAAAAGAAAGGAAAAGTTTTAAACCAATATATTTGAGTATGTAAAGACATGGCAGAAGACACCAAAAACTAAGTCATGTGACAAAACTCGCAAATATTCTTCCACATGTTCATTCAACATACTGTATGGAACACCTACCATGAGACAGCACCAGTGATTTAGCAGTTATGGTTTGGATCTGTCCCCCAAAGCCTTACATGTGGAAGTCTTGGTCCTCAGAATAGCACTGTTAAGAGGTGGGGCTTTGGGGAAGATTGGATCATGATGGCTTCAACCACATCAATGGATTACTCTATCCATTGATTCATAACTGGTCTACTGGGAGGTGGTGGAAACTGTAGGAGGTGGGACCTAGTTGAAAAGTATGGGTCTGTGTCTGTCCATCCCCATCAATCAACACCCCCCCTGCACCCTCAGCCATCTCCCCATTCCTGCCTTTTCTGTGGCCATGGAAGTGAGCAGCTGTGCTCCACCATGCTCTTTCCACCATGATGCTTTCCCTTACTACAGAGCCAAAGCAATGGAGCCAACCAACCATGGACTAAAACCTCTGTAACCTTGAGCCAAAATAAATGTTTTCTTATTTAAGTGGATTTTTTCAGGTATTATGTCACAGTGATGAAAAGCCAAGGCAACAGTGAACAACAAAAAAGAACAAAATCTCAATCTTTTTGGAGTTTATATTATGGTGGGGAGAGAGACAAAATAAAACATACAGCATGTTAGATGGTGATAAAGACTTCAAGTAACAAAGCCATCTTCTGGGGAAAGATCATTCCGGCTGGAAAGTATAAGTCAAAGAGTCCTGGAGCAGGAGCAAGTCTGGCTGGTTCAAGAAAGAGCAAAGAGCCAGTAGGCCTGGAGACTGGAAAAGTGAATAATAGAAAGAGAAGGTGGAGGGTAATGCAGCAGCTTGTGGGCCATTGAATGACTTTCCTTTTCATTGTGAATGAGACTGGAAGTCTGTGAAAGGCATAGGACAGAAGGGTTGATATGATATGACTTCTGTTTCATAGTTTTATTAGTATTCTGCCTGCTCTTGAGGTGGGTAAAAAGACTATATGGAAAACAGTTGTTTCCTCAGAATAGTGAGTGCCACTGCAAAAGTCCAGGTGAGAGATGACAATATGATCAAGGTTGAACTAAGGAGAAGTGATCAGATTTGGATGTAGTTTGATGGTAGCTATCACCATATGTGATTGGATGTGAATTATGAAAGAAAGGAGTTAAAGATGACATGGAGCATATGGAAGCATGGAGTTGCCATTTACTGAGATGGGCAACATTATAAGAAACATTTTCTAAGAAAATCAGAAATTCAGCTTTGGAGATTGCTATGATCTGAATGTTTACATTCCCCAAATCCCCTGATTTAAACCTAATCACCAGTGTGATAGCATTAGCAGGTAAGGCCAGTGGTGCATGCCGTAATCTTAGGAGCTCAGAAGTATGAGGCCGAAGGATTACAAGTTCAAACCAACCTCAGCAATTTAGTGAGGCCCTAAACTACTTAGCAAGACCCTATCTCAAAATTTTAAAAAAGGTCTGAGGATGTGGCTCAGTGGTTAGGTGACCCTGGGTTCAATCCCCCATACCAAGAAAAAAAAAAAAAAGAAAGACTGGAACTCCTGCCCTTTTGAAAAATGCCCAGCCAGTACAGTGGTACATGTCTATAATCCCAGCAATGTGGGAGGCTGAGACAGGAAGATCATAAGTTCAAGACCAGCCTCAGGAACTTAGCAAGACCCTGCCTCAAAATAAAAAGATAAAAAGGACCTGGGATACAACTTAGTGGCAAAGCACCCCTGGATTCAATCCTCAGTACCAAAAATAAATAAGTAGATACCCCAATAGCCAGTTGTGGTGGCACACACCTTAATCCCAGGGACACAGGAAGCTGAGGCAGGAAGATTGCAAATTCGAGGTCAGTCTGGACAAATTAGAGAGACCCTGTCTCCAAATAAAACTTAAAAGAAGGCTGAGATGTGCTCAGTGGAGAGCAGTTGACTACCATGTGAGAGGCCCTGGGTTCAATCCCCAGTGCAAAAAAAAAAAAAAAAAAAAAAGGAAAAAGACACCATGGGCCATTGGATGTGTCTGGAGTTCAGGATCAAAGATATTAATTTAGAAGTCTTAATAGTTAATATCTACACAAAGAACAACAAATTAATGAAGAAAAAAA
>JAJEJO010000171.1:111432-131928 GCA_020662805.1 Glaucomys volans | reverse complement strand
TAAACGTCAGTCAGAGTCAGGGAAATTCAATTTCCTAAGAAAATTAGAATGTTTTTCAGTCCTCAGATTTGCAAAAGTATTGTCTATCTATTGCTGATAAAATCACATTCACATACTGATGATATTGTGAATTCAACATCCTTTTTGAGGCTAGGTAAGCACTCATTAAATTTTGTGCTCAGGCGTTTATTGTTGTTGTTGTTTGGTTTTTGGTTTTTTGGTTTGGTTTGGTGATACTGGGATGGGACTGAATCCAGGGTCTTGTACATTACATGCTAGGCAAGCACTCTACCACTGAGCTATATCCTTATCCCTTTTTTTTCTTTCTTTCTTTTTTCCTTTTTTCTTTTTTGTACTGGGGATTGAACTCAGGAGCATTTTACCTCTGAGCTACATCCCCAGCCCTTTCTATTTTATTATGAGACGGTGTCTTGCTAAATTGCCTCAAATTTGTGATCCTCCAGCGTCAGCCTCCCAAATTGAATTACAGGCATGCACCACCATGCCAAGATTTTCTTCTTAAATATAAGATTGTTTTATGGTAACAAAAGATATATAACATGAAATATGTCATTTAAACTCCAAGTGTACAGTTCAATGATATTAAGTACATTCTCATTATCGTGCAACCATCACCGCCATGCATCTCACAACATTTTTATCTTCCCCAGCCGAAACTTTGTATCCATTAACTACTAATTCCCCTTTCTCCCCAGTCCCTGGAAACCACCATTCTGCTTTCTTTCTCTAAGAATTTGACTACTCTATTTCATGTAAGTGAAATCATACACATTATTTGTCCTTCTGTGACTGGCTAATTTCACATAGCACTTCAAGATTGATCTATGTTGGAGTAGGTGTCAGAATTTCCTTCCTTTTCAACGCTGCATAAGATTCCATTACATGTATATACAACATTTTGTTTATCATCCATCAGTGTATATTTGGGTTGCTTCCACTTTCAGGCTATTATAGATAATGCTGCTATGAACATTGGCGTACAAATATTATTTGAGTCCTTGCTTTTATTTCTCTTGGATACCCAATAGTGGAATTGCTGGATTTTGCTTGTTTAATTGACGTATAATTTATGGACAGTGATAGTTTGCCCTCTGGTGTACAGTTCTTTGAGTTTTGACAGTCCAATGACCACCACAATTGCAGTATAGAATGGTTCTATCACCCCAGAAAGTTTTCTCATGGTGTCTCTTTGCAGCCAACTACCATGTCTAAGCCTCTGGCAAACGCTTACCTGTTTTATTATAGTTTGTCTTTTCAAAATGTTGTTTAATTAGAGTCACATATATGTAGCTTTTTGAGTTTAGTGTCTTTCACTAAACAATGCATCTGATATTCATCAATGTCATTGCTTGTATTGATAGTTAGTTTTTATCAATGATTGACATGAATGAATGTACCACAATTTGTTTTTCCATTCCACAGTTGAAGGACATCTAGATTGTTTCCATTTTGAGAGATTATGACTAAAAAGTTTGTGTACAGGCATTTGTGCAAACAAGTTTTAATATCTCTTGGTAAATATCTACAAAGCACAAGGTCGTTTCGAGCAGTAACGACACTATAAAGTGTTGAGCACCATGTAAGATACACAGCTCAGTAAATGGAGCTATTAGAAAAGTTTGCTATAAAGTGTTGTTATACATCAGATGAAAAGAATGTATAGGGGTGGGAGAGTATCTCAGTGGTAGAGCGCTTGCCACAGGAGATCCTGGGTTTGATCCCCAGCAACACACACACACACAATACAGGGGAAATTTGGGGAACTAGAGGATAATCCTGAATCAAGAAAGACACTTCTCTTCTGGAAGTTTTTTGTTTTGTTTTTGTCATTGCAAGGGATAAAACCCAGGATCTGTTGCATGCTAGGCAAACACTACCACAGAGCTACACCCCAGCCCCATTTTTTTTAACTTTATGTTATGTTATGTTATTTATTTATTTATATGTGGTGCTGAGGTTGGAACCCAGGGCCTCACATGTGCTAGGCAAGTGCTCTGCCACTGAGCCACAGTGGCAGCCCATTTTTTTTTTTTAAGTTGGGACTAGTACTTCTCCAACTTTAGCATGCTTCAAAATCAACTAGAAGACTCAAAAACAGTTTCTAGGCTTTAACCCAGAGATTCTGCCAGGCACAATGGCACGTGCCTGTAATTCCACCAACTCAGGAGGCGAGGCAGGAGGAGTGCAAGTTCAAAGCCAGCCTCCGCAATTCAGCAAGGGCCTAAACAACTTAGTGAGACCCTGTCTCAAAATAAAAAATAGAAAGGGCTGGGAATGTGGCTCATAGGTTAAGCATCCCTAGGTTCAATTCCCAAAACAAAAATAACAAAACAAAACAAAACCAGTTTCTGATATAGTCAATTTGAAGTCCTTTCAAAGCTTCTAGGAAACGCTTATGCTCTAGCCCAGGAACTACAGGGGGACACATTTTGAGAGCTACTAGCAGTGGAAAGGTTAGGCAAGGCAGAGAGAAGGAACAGAAAGAAGGGTTTTCACAAGTTAGTGTTGCACAAGCCCTTCAGAAACAGCTCTATATCTAGCTGGGGCAATGGCACCTGTAATTCCATCTACTCAGGAGGCTGAGGCAGGAGGATTGTAGGTTCAAGGTCAGCCTCATCATCTTTTTTTTTTTTCACACAAGGGATTTTATTAGTCAGACAGTGTTTGCCCTGAAGAGAGAGAAAGAGAGAGAGAAAGAAAATGAGAGAGAGCATGAGGGCAAGAGAGAGTGAGATAGGCAGCGAGAGAAAGAGTGAGAGTAAGAGAGCAAGAGAAGAAAAAAAAAAGGACCAGCCTCATCATCTTAAGAGAGATCCTGTCTCAAAATAAAAAATAAAAAGGATTGGGGATGGAGATCAGTGGTAAAGCAACTCTGGGTTCAAACGCCAATACAAAAAAAAAAAAAAATTCAGATCCCATCTGAGTCTGAATTGAGACCACCATGTTTCTAGCCATGTGACCTCAGGTAAGTTATGTGAAGACTCTGTGCTTTGGTTCTCATCTGCAACATGGGATGAGAACAGCATTTACTTCATAGTATTATCCAGAGGACTGAACAAATTCCTGTATTTAAAGTGTTTTAGACCAGAGGCCAGGTGGTACATGCTTATAATCCCAACTACTTGGAAAGCTGATGGAGGAAGATCACAAGTTCAAGGCCAGCCTGGGCAACCTAGCCAGACCCTGTTTCAAAATTGAAAAATTAAAAAGCTGGGGATATAGCTTAGTATTTGCCTCGCAAGCATAGGGCCCTGAGTTCAATCCCCCAGTACAAAAGAGAAAGGAAGCAAGGAGGGAAGAAGGGAGGAAAGGGAAAAGGAAAGGTTTAGAACAGAGCCTAGAACTTAATAGTATTATATAATAAGCACAATATAGATATTTGCTAATATAATGAATTTTCCTTTGTAAGTAAGTTTAAAAGTGAATCAATTTAAAGAAAAGTGTTTGGTAAATTATAACACAGAAGATTTGTGGACATGGTGAAAACTCAGGGGTAACAGAATGCTTGAGTTTACAAAGATTTTTTAATTTTTTTTCTTTAGCTGTTAATGGACCTTTATTTTATTTATCTTTTTATTTATAAGCAGTGCTGAGAATGGAACTCAGTGCCTCACACATGCTAGGCAAGTGCTCTCCCACTGAGCCACAACCCCAGCCCTTGAGTTTGGACAGATTTTAAACTGTGCTCCCCGTGATTGTAGGGCTTTGGGGGAGTCCTGTGATAGGGCTAAGAATCTTTGGCTGCAGATCCACTTCTGCTTTGCAGCTGGGGCTTTGAGATGATTCAACAGTGTTCTACTATATACAATTTAGAAATCACACAGCTAAGAGTACAGAAAGAGAGCAGCTAACGGGCATGTTGATCTCCTGAGTGCTAACCGAGTAGGAGGGAATGGAGAGCAGTTCAGCTCTAAAGAGTTAAGCCCTGCTGTAATTCCAGAATGGAGGTGTGAAGTCAGGGGTTGGCTGTGGACAGAATCCAGCAATTTCTGCAATGACCAGTAGGTAGGGAAAGACATCCTGGGTCCCAGGCTTAAAAGGATTTGGCTCCTAGGGACCAAGTGGAACAGGAAAACAACCAGCATAGGTTTGGCCAGAAGGAACAGGGTCCAAGGCTGGTGCTGGAGGTGGTGCCAGCAGCCTTGAAGCTTGGGGAATGGGAGCAGAGCCAGGGACCTCAAAGCCAAAGCCAACTAACTGTAAAAGTCACTCCTGATTCCAGTCATCACAGGAGCAAAGTTTGTAGCTCACCAGGTCATAAAAGCAGTTTTGTTAAGGATAGGAAAGCCTGATATGGCAAGGCGGGGTTTGGGGGTTGGGGGTGTTAGGGTAAGGTAAGTAGGGATCCCCAAATTCAAGGCCCCTGTGCTATTACGTGGTTAGCAGCCACTGACTGAGAGAGGAACTTCACTGGGGTTGTCTCCAGAGGCCCATGTGGCCTCAGAATCACAGTCACTGCTCCCTTAACTTATCATGTACCAGGCTCTCTGCCAACCACTCACTTAATAATTAAGACTTAATTAGGTTAATTAAGAGCTTTTTACATTTGAGTTAAAGAAATCAACTTGAGCCAGATTAATTTTAAAGGGAGGTGGGGTCATGTTAGGGGGGCTACAGGCTTGTATCTTGAATCCTAGGGCAAGAGGGAGCTGACCTTAGGAAGGGCCCAGAGACGGGGAATCCAGGGTAGCTGGAATTTTCCAGCAACTCTTAAGTTGTCTCTGGGCATCTGCCTCATCCCTTCTCCTTAGTCAACTGGCTCTTTCTGATCCTCAGTTGCCAAGGCAAGGGAAGAAGGCCACCCGAAGTCCCTACATTCCTATGCTATGAGTCCAGCCACAGGAGAAACTAAAGCTGGATCTGCTCGGATTTCTCGAGGAAAGCAGGGACCAGCACAAGTCAGGGCTGTTTGGTTCCAGTCGGCCAAGCGAGGGGTAAAGGGAGGCCACACACAGAAACACAACTGCTGTGGCCCTTTGTTAGGACCCTGAGGAGGAAGAGGGGCCTGAGGCCTGGTGTGTGGATTTTTTTATTCTTATTTTTTGTATCAGGAATGACTCCAGGGGTGCTTAACACAGTGTCTTGCTAAATTGCTGAGGGCCTCACTAATTTCCTGAGGCTGGCTTTGAACTTGCAATCCTTCTGCCTCAGTCTCCCGAGTTACCAGGATTACAGGTGTGTGCCACCACACCTGGCCAGTGTGTGGATTTTAATCCAGGATTTTTGGCTCCAAAGTGACCCTGGGGCAGAGCACTGAGGCAGATACACTATGTTCACCAAATCCACTAAGGGACACAGAGAGAGACAAAAGCAAAGTTCCATATGAAAATAAAAGTTTAATTTTCCAAAGGAACCTCACAGTAACACTTACGTGCCCTGTGCCCAGTCCTCCTAGGACTGAGCAAACAGAACCCACTCTTCTTCCTCTGCTGGGGTGGGGGTGCTCAGCAGGGAGCCAGAACAGACCCAAGGTGAGGCCCTGTTCAGAGGTGAGCAGGGGGTTGGGCTGCGTTTTTTCGGCCCTCCCCAGCAATGGGCCGGCCTCGCTCCTCCCAGATGGTGAGGCCGTCACAGGAGCAGATCTGCTTGGGGTTTTGGAAAAGGCCGGCAGAGCGTGCGATGATGCCACAAGCCAATCTGGAGAGGGATGTATGGTCAGAGTAGACCCTTATTTGGTATCCACCAAGGTCCCAGGTGCATCGCTGACAGAGAACAGTGTCCTGTTGAGGGTAGTTACTCACCTCTCCCCAGAGTTCCCTGTGATCTTGGATAAGGGATGGCCACCCCGGCCCAGGTCATCTTCTCCCTCATCAACAACCAGGCTGCGACCAATCACGTCCCATACCTTTGAAGGGTGACGACAGTCTCAGACCCACTATCCTGTTAGGAAGGCCCCACCCTTCTTTCCTGCTCACCTTCAGCAGCTCATCCTCTATCCGGAAGACGGCTCGGCCATCAGCATCAGCATGGACATTGCCCAGGTCTCCACGGTGCTGATAGGAGACACGGTGCGGAGAAGGGTTACATGGGGCCCAGCTGCTATCTTCCAGCTCTGCAGGATCTGATTTCTTTTCCCACTTCCCCAAACCACCAATTTCTTTCTGTGGGTCCAGTTCAATAGGATCAAGGGATGGTCTAGGACTCTAAGGAAGGCAACTGGACACTCCGTCCCTGAACTAAAATCCTGGGCAAAATGCCAGTGCCCTGAAAAGTGCCAGCATCCCTGTCCTGGACAGTCGCCCCGCTGGACCAGCCTGTCTTTCCTACACTGGCCAGCTCTGCTTGCAGCCTTGTTAGCCCAGTCTTGCTTCTTTCCAGGCCCAGTTCTCCAGCCTCCTGTTGGTTCTGTGGGCCCTTGGCAATCTTCAATTCCCCTAGGCTTAAGTTGCCATAGTTGGCTGCTGATCATCACAGCAGCCAGCATCACTTCCCTGACTCCTGGCTCAAGGAACAGACAGCACATGGAGAGCAAAGGGCCCATCCTGGCCCCACAAGCTGGTTCTGCCTCACTTCTCCCTGGAACATAGGGAAAAGCATCCAGCTGAGCGCAGTGGCACATGCCTATAATTCCAGCAGCTTGGGAGGCTGAGGCAGGAGAATCATGAATTCAAAGCCAGTCTTAGCAAAACCAAGGTGCTAAGCGACTCAATGAGACCCTGACTGTAAATAAAATACAAAATAGGGCTGGGGGTGTGGCTCAGTGGTGGAGTGCCCCTGAGTTCAATCCCCGGTACTCCCCCCGCAAAAAAGAAAAAGCATCCTGATACATCTGAACACCTCCAGTCAGACTCTCTGCCAGGCACGGTAGGGAACATATATGGTCTCCACCCTCAAAGACCTCAGACTCAAAATAGATATGATCGAGAAACACAGGTGAGGCTGGGTATGGTTGCACATGTCTATGATCCCAATGATCCAGGAGGCTGAGGCAAGATGGCAAGTTCAAGGTCGGCCTCAGCAACTTAGAGAGATCCTGTTTCAAAATAAAAAATGAAAATATCTGGGGATGTGGCTCAGTGGCAAAGCACCCCTGGGTTCAATCCACAGTATCAAAAAAGAAAGGAAACGAAATGCAGGTGAGGACAACAGCTGGCAGGTCTGAGGGTGACAGGACCTTGCCAGTAAGTCACAAAAACCTACATCTGTGCAAACAAATCATCCCTGATCTGACACTTGGGTAAAAGCAAGTGCCGGAGCCCATGTGGGCTGGTCCACAGGCCTTGCTGCTGAACAGTAAAGCACACCAGCACATGGTGACAGGGCTGACAATAGCAAGGATACTGGCTCTGCTTTATCTTCATGTCCACAGGGGCATCTGCGGCTGGCACTTGGCACTTTTCCTTATGCCGCCCTGTGTTGGGGAGTTTAATGGCAGAAACATCAAGGTGGGGAGGTGACAGAGCCTGGGCTGGGAGCAGACTGGGCAGTGTGGTTCACAAGCAGCATAACTCTGCAGGGGGTCAGGGAGAGGCTGCCTTTCCAGTCCCTCCCCTCAGCACAAAGGCAAGTAGAATTGGGCCAGGGAATCCCTGAATGTCACACCAAGAAGCTGGGCCCAGTCTGCACCCTCTGGCACTGGGGGGCCGAGAAGGGTTTCAGGCAGGAGCATGGCATGGTTCCTCTGTGCTTCGGAGCAATCCCTCAGTCCGGTGTGTGAAGAGGAAAGACTGCAGAGAGCTTGGAGGACAGGGAAGGAAGCTTAGAGACTATTAGGAGATGTGCAAGGGACAACCATGTTTGGATATAAATTCCCACATGGAATTCATGTCCATCTGGGCAAAACCAGATGCTGAAACCCAAAAGGAACCTGGAGATCTCATGGCAGCCTTGGCTGCTGAGCTCTTGCTCACTTCTTCCTGGGATGCAATATGGTGCCAACTCCATCCACTTTGGGGCAAAGATACAGGTCATCAGGTAGCTTCTTGCCCTTCAGAAACACTCCTGCGTGCCAGACCTCCTGGCTTTGCTTGGTGGCTTCCCCTGCTGAGTCTGCCATTCCCACTCTCATGCTCTCCACCTGCCCACCATCTTTCAAGGCTCAAGGAGGCAGGCAGGGTGGAGACGCACCTCCCCTATCCATATTCTGTGTGATAAACCCCCTGGGCATGGGTTGGACTAAGTGTCACTTCCTAGATTAGTTTACAAGAACGGTGGCTTCAGTCTTGGAGGCTCTCACACTCTCACTCACGTGCTCAGAAGGAAGCCAGCTGCTGTGCTGTGAGCTGCCCCAGGGACAGAACCATGTGACAAAGGGCTGAAGTATCTGGCCAACAGCCAGGGAGGACCCAAGGCCTGCCAACAGCAACCCCAGCAAGCTGGGAAACAGATCCTCCCAATGCTGAGCCCTGGATGGCTATGGCACCATGATCCTGAGCCAGAGACACTTCAGATTCTGGCCCAGAGAAACTGTGAGATGTCAAAGTCTGCTGTTTTATGCACTAATACCAAGTCTTTTGATTTGAGGCAAGAGATCACTTTTGCCCTGAGCACTGAGGATGTTTTGCCTCCCCAACTTCTCAGGGGTGAAATTAGAGACTCTGACCACTAGAAACAGGACAGAGCTGTCCAAAATCCAAAATAACCAGTTACATGAAATAACAGACATACAGGTTGAATAACCCTATTCAAAATGCTTGAGGTCAGTGTTTGATTTCCAAGTGTTTTAGATTTTAGAAGATTCTCATACACATTACTGGTTGAGCATCCCTAACCCAAAAACCCAAACTGTACCATGGTTTCATTGGTTTTGTGCCAGAGGTTGAAAACGCTCATCAAGATAGAAAATAAAACTGGGCATGGAGGTGCACACCTATAATCTGAGCAACTCAGGAGGCTGAGGCAGGAGGATTTCAATTTTGAGGCCAGCCTCAGAAACTAAGTAAGACCCTAAGCAACTTAGTGAGACCCTGTCTCAAAATAAAAAAAAGGGCTAAGGATGTGGCTCAGTGGCTAAGTGTTCCTGGGTTCAATCCCTGGTACCCCCCAAAAAAAATCATTTTAAAGAAAATAAAATATAAAAATAAAATATACAGTCAAGGAAAAATATTTTATAAGGTAAACAAGTTTTGAAGGTCCCATGAGTAATGAGAGGCAGATGTGAACAAAAGATAGAAATAAAACAAAGTCCTGAGTCCTGCAACATTAGAAGGAGTTGGCAGTCTCCCAGCATCCGGAACCAGAACCTGCCCTTGGGCTGTATTTCCAAGAACAGGGAGAACACACCCCCCCAGAAAGGAGATGGAAGAGATGTAACAGGGCATAAGGAACATGCAGTTCCCCCAGTCAATGGCCTCCCAGCCCCTGGGAAGGCAAAAGGAAGAGTCTCAGGTTGGTGTGAACAGGCCTTTTACACCCCTTTGATGTCCTCTAATCTACACTGCAATAAAGATAAAGTAGCCTCATTCCTGAACCTGTCAGGCCAGTCTCTAGCAGGTTTAATAACCTTTTTTTCTTCTTTTGTTGATTTATTTTTATATGATAATATCAAGTTTCTAGTTAAAAATAAATCTACCTCAACTAGTGTGAGTCTGTAGTCCTAGCTCCTGGGGAGGCTGAGGCAGGAGGATGGCTAACACCAGTCTGGGCTTAACACAGCGAGACCCCATCTCAGCCAGTCAATCAATCCATCAATCAATTTTCCTTAGTGACATGAAATCTTGATTTGTTTCAAAACACTAGTAGAGAAGGACTGGGGATGTAGATGAAATAAGAGTGACCATGAATTGGCAACCTGAAACTATATGATAAGGACATGGAAGTTTCTGAAATTTGTTGCTCTACTTTGGAACATGTTGAAACTTTCTGTGATTGATTTATTGAAAGTTATAATAATAATATAACTAAATTTATTGAAGGAAAAAATGAGTCAACTTAAACAATTGAGGAACAGTACAAGCTCTACTCAGATAAGACACAAATCTTTAAGGTGGCATGTAACTCACCGACTCCCTCAAGTCAGGGAAACAATGTTTTAAAAATACTTTTTAGTTGTAAATAGACATAATACCTTTATTTTATTTATTTATTTTTATGCGGTGCTGAGCCTTGAACCCAGCCCCTCACACGTGCTAGGCAAGTGCTCTACCAGTGAGCCACCTCAGCCCCAGGGAAATAATCTTGTGGTGAGAACAGAAGGCCAGGACCGGGGGCGGCCTTTTTAGTAAAACCTACCTGCTCCAGGAGGCGTTCTCCACTGGCCCTGTCCTTGGGTTGGATCAGGGGTCTGCCTGGGTTCCTAGGGCTCCAGCAAGGATTATCCCACTAGACCATAAGCCCCTTGAGGCAAGCACTGGGCTATGCAGTGTTAATCCCCAAGGCCTCGATCACAGAAAGGGTTAACATATGTCCCGAAGTTGAATAAAATGAAATGAGAAGAAAAGACCCCACCACACGCCAAAGCTCCAGAAGGTGCCTGCCCAGCCTCTGTGACCTTGGGTTCTCTCTACAGCCGAGCCCAGCCCAGACCGACACCTACCCGGTCAGAGTCCTGGGGGCCTCCATGAGACGTTCCATCAGGGTTAAAGTGGTCCCCACAGCTAAGGAGGAAAGGTAGCAAATGGGTAGCAGAACAATAGCTCACAGGCCAGCTGCTCCACCTTCTTCTCTATTTACATTGTTTCATTCATTCAACAAACAGGCCTACTCTGTTCCAGGCTTTGGGCAGATGGCAACAAGAAGAATGGGTTTGGGTAGAAGAATGGGTTTGGTTTCTGCTCTGGTCCAGCAGAGACACAGTGGAGTAAACAACCAAGTATATCACAGTAGGACAAACACCCTGTCACAGACCCTGCCCTTCCTGTATCCAGGAGTCGCTTTCCCTCTGAGAGGCAATACTGTGGTTCCCAGCTGTAGCCTCAGAGTCACACCTTGATTCAAATCCCAACTCTAGGGCTGGGGTTGTGGCTCAGAGGTAGAGCGTTTGCTTACCATGTGTGAGTCACTGGGTTTGATCCTCAACACCACACATAAATAAATAAATAAAATAAAGGTATTGTGTCCATCTACAACTAAAAAAAACAAATCCCAACTCTATCTTTCATATTCTCTGAGATCTTTAGTAAATCCTTTAATCACTTGGAGCCTCAGGTTCTTATCTGTAGGCTGGACCTCCAGGGGTACTTGTGAGGATAAGGTAGGAAAGTGCACAGCTGAGGACACTATCAGGGACATTACAGATGACGTACCTGCTGCAGTTCTTCGTGAGGTCGCCATACTGATGGACGTGGAGTCCGTGCAGCCCAGGCTCTAGACCATCAATGGTTCCCTCGATGAGGCAGCGCTCAGGGGTCAGCTGTAGGAAACGCACCACCCCCTGCACGATGCCAGGGCCCCCCAGAATGGCCACTGCTGCCCCCAGATTCTCTGCAAAGTATTAGACACTCAGGCTGGTTTGCCACCTCACCCTACCTTACCTCTTCATCAGCTCAGGAAGGGCAGGGAGTCTCACATGACTTTCACACTGTCCCCAAAGCCACTCCAACCCAGAGTCTGAGAATCCTCTGGTTAGATTTGTACCAGCAGTGGGCTAGCCCCCACCCAGAGAGTCAGAGGCCAAGGACACGGTGGTCACTCACGCAGCTGGCTGCTGCCCATTCCCTTGAGCACGGCCTGCCGCCCAGTGCCTTCCAGGAGCGCCTGCACCTCCTGGCTGGGCAGAGTGGTCTGCACCAAGACCAGCTGGTTCTCCAACTGCACCTCCACACCCTGGACGCCTGGGAGGAGAGAGAGGGCGGAAGGCAGCACAGGGATGGCCCCGTGCTCACAGCAGGAAGGACATAGACACCCTTAACTCCACCAAGGTCAGAGGTCAGCATGGAGGCTTTCTTCTAGCTGGGTGAACTTGAAGCTTTCTGGGAGTACTTTCTACATACTAGGCATTATTTACAACTTTTGAAACAAAAAATTCTTCTTCAAATAGTTTTATAACAGTGGGCTATCCACAGCAGCATTGTGAAAGATAAAAGGTGAAAACAGCCTAAACGGCATCAACTGATGAATAGATAAACAAAAAACATATCCATACAATGGGATATTAGCCACAAGAAGAAATGGCGTCTGTATACATGACACAACATGCCTCAGCCTTTGCTATGTCAGAGCCAGTCACAAAAGACCACATATGCTAAATGAAGCCTTGTTTTTGGTACTGGGAAGTGAACACAGGCAGGGGCACTTTACCGCTGAGCTACATCCCCAGTCATCCATCTGGGTGTCCCCCTCACCACCAGAAATTTAACCCAGGGGTGCTTAACCACTGAGCCACATCCCCAGCCCTTTTTTAGTTTTTGAGACAGGGCCTCCCTAAGTTACTGAGGCTGGCCTTGAACTTTTGATTCTTCTGCCTCAGTCTCCCAGGTGGCTGGGATTACAGGCATGCACCACCAGGCCCAGCACATGCCATTTATATGAAATGTCCAGAATAGGCAAATCTATAGACAGAAAATAAGTTAGGAATCAGGGCAGGGGAACAAGAAGTCGATACAGGTTTAAAGTTAAAGGATACAGGATTTCTTGTATAAAATCATGAAAATAGCCAGGTGCGGTGGCGCACGCCTGTAATCCCAGCACTTGAGAGGCTGAGGCAGGAGGATCGCAAATTCAAAGCCAGCCTCAGCAACTTAGTGAGGCCCTAAGCAACTCAGTGAGACCCTGTCTCTAAATACAAAAAAAAAAAAAAAAATCATGAAAATGTAAAATTGTAAACTGCACAACTCTGAATATGCGAACTGAATTGTACACTTTAAATAAGTGAATTTATGATAGGTGAATTGTATCTCAATAAAGCTGTTACGTGCATTAAAAGTGGGGAGCGCTTATCACTACTGTCCTGAGAACTGATGTTGACTGAGCAGGCACCATGGGCCAGGTCCTCCTTGATGATTTATTTTACCAGTATTGACTCATTTGATACCTTGAGTAACCCTATAAATTAGGTACTATTATTCCTATTTTCGGGTAAGGACACTAAGGCACAGAGAAATGAAGAAACTTACTTGAAGTCACACTGTAATAAGTTATGGAATTGGGAGCCCCAGACAGCCTTGCTCCAGAGTGCAGGCACTTAACCCAGACACTCCACTCACCCCAAGAAGCAGCCCCTCACTTCCAGGCTGGGCTGGGCCCCTACAGCCTTGTCCTGCAGCAGCTCCTACTTCCCCCGAGGAACTCTCTGCACTGACTACAACCCTGTTTCTCTCTCCAGGCTGCTAACTCTGTGAGGGCAGGAGCTCTGTGTGGTTCGCAGGGGTCAAGTTCAAAAGTCAGTGTGGGGCTGTGGCTCAGTGGTAGAGCACTTGCTGAGCATGTGTGAGGCACTGGGTTCGATTTTCAGCACCACATATAAATAAATGAATAAAATAAAGGTCTATCAACATCTAAAAAAAATTTTAAAAAATTTTAAAAAGTCTATCAACATCTAAAAATGATTTTTTTAAAAAAGTCAGTGTGTCAGAAAAAGAACCTATGGAGTCCTTGTTGCCCTTGAAGCGCTGTAGTCACCCTGTGTACATAAGCCTGCAGAAGGTTCTCATATACTCTCGTGAAAAGAGCCTCGAGTAACTAATGCCTGTTATCCGAGTTATGACTTTAAAAAATCACCCTGATTTTAACATGGAAAAGCTACTGGAGGGGAAAAAGAGGCAATAGGGAGCCCAAAGATGAAGTTCTTGTATAGGCCAGGGAGAGGTGAGGGGGGCTTGCATTAGTATACAGGCCTGAATGTGTTTTGTACACACAGCAAATAAGGCTTCTTCATGGCCTGGCCTAGATGGGTTCCCAGGCCTTGGGGTCTTTCAAGAAGAGCTGATTCTCTGCTTCTAAAACTCCTTGTAGCTATGTCCCTTTTGAATTTCTGACCCGAGACTGAACCAGAAGTCTCATTATCTAGCAAAGCAGCAGTTCACTTTGGCTGGTGAACCTCTGAGTGTGGCTAGGCCAGGGCCTAGTAGGAGAAAAGAGAGGTCACAGGAACCCCAGAGCAAGTGATAAGGGCTCAAAGGGGTGAGCCTTGGGCTGGAAGCTCCTTAGGCTCACTCTGTGGGAGAGCAAAGCCCTCCTCCCCAAGGCCCCAGGCAATACTCCTCTCTCTCTGGAGACTGCAATTCCCCTGACCAGGCCATGAGAAACCCAAGCTGGCTGCAGTTACCCAGACCAGAAAACACAGGGTCACCAGAAATCTCTTTCTGGTGCCTAAGAAACCTGCCCTCTGTCCAGCAAAAACTCTATCTGTCTGCTCTCCCCAGCAGTCATGTTTTATAGGAAATGGAGGGCACTTTTTCTGGGGAAAGCTTTGGTCAGACACTCCAATCTCAATGGAAAGGCTCAATCTCCATCAGACCCTCACCTGCCATCCCCAAAAAGAACCTAAGCAAACTCAGCATTGAGATCTGTCCCCTAGGGGCTCAGGATGTAGCTCGGTGGTAAAGCACTTGCCTAGCATGCATAAGGCCATGGGTTTGATCCCCAGCACTGCAAAAATAAAAACAAAAAAACTGTCCCCTCACACCACCCTTCCAAGCAGACCATCGTCTGTAAGCCCTTCCTCTGATAATCCCCTAAGATTTACTGGGCTCTTACTACTTGCCCAAGACTTTGCTAAAGTACTTTACAGGTATTAGCTAATTACTCTTTATACTGATTCTCCAGGGTAACTTCTACTATCATCCCAATTTAAACACTGCAGAAATATAGGCCCAAAAAGTCACATGTGTTAAATCTACAGTAAGCGGCAAATAGGAGATTTGAACCCAAATAGCTCTGACTCCAGAGTTTACCCTGCTAACTACAGCACACACCCACCCTAGGCAGGGTGCAGGGCCACTGTCCTGGTTTCAGAACCTACCTCATCTCCTTTCCTCTCAGAACCACTCTTCCTATTCTGCAAATGACACCTGAACACATGCTCATCTTCACCAAAACACAGGGGTGAACCTTCTTCCTAAAAGCCTCTCAGTGTCTGGCTCATCCCTACAGAATGGCTGGATGAACATTTAACAGAACCAAAGGAAAAAAAATCAAAAGCTGCCAGGGCCATGCCAGTGGCTCTACATTCAAACCTTTCTTATTGTGCCAGGTCAACTCTAGACCTGCTGGCCTTTTTAAAATGCACCAGGGCCAAGGCTGCTGTTTGCTTTGTCAACATTGTTGCCCAACCAAGAATTGCCTGTGCTCCAGGAAACTGCCTCCGTAGGAGGAGCTATACTCTGACCAACTCCTCGCTCCAGGGCACCAGAGGCTCAGGACAGAGCGGTAAGGCAGTTACAACCAGTAGAGTGCTCTGGCGGGAGAAGCTTGAGACCTATGTGCTAGGCTCTGCCTCTGGGTCTTTGTGTGACTCGGAATATTCCTCTCACTCTCTGGGTATCCGTTTCTGCAACTGTAAAATGGGAGTAGGGCTGGACTAAGAGACTGGCCCGGTTCTTCACAGTGGACCAGAAAGGTTTATCCAGCTCTTACCTTCTACCCCTTGCAGGGACTTGCGCACCGCGTCCACGCAGCTCTGACAGGTCATCTGTACCGCGAACTCCAACTGCAAGGGAGGCAGAGACCAGCCTATGAGGTCTGAGGACCTATCTGGCCTGACCATATTTCACCACCTGACCTTCCCCTGTGAATACTCCACGGCCTGGAGACGTGCTTCACGTGATCCCTCTTCAAGTCCCTTCTGTTTGGGGGGACGGGGGAGCATCCTGGGGATTGAACCAGGGAGTCTTAACAATTGAGTTACATTCCCATCCCCTTTAAAAATTTTTTTTTAAATTTTTTATTTCGAGATAGAGTCTAGCTAAGTTGCTGAGGCTGGCCTTGAACTTGTGATCCTCCCGCCTCAGCCTCCCGAGTCGCTGGGATTACAGACGTGTGCTGAGGCCCCTTCTTCATCGCCTCTCATGATCACTCTAGGACCGCGGTTTCACCCAGCAACGCTCACACTAGGCACCTCGCTACCCTCGGGCCCGGTGGTCAAAGGCGCCACCCCAGGTGCCTGCTCCTTCCCGGCTTCCCAAGATAACGATCAACCCAGGGGCTGAGGCTGTGCTGGGCGAGGCTCCACTCGAAGCTCCGCTCTCACCGTGCACAGGGTCCCACCGTCCCCCGAGTCCGAAGCCATCCTAGACCTGGTCACCAGCCCCGCTGAGCGAACTACTGAAGGCCGGAGGCCAACCCGGCGCAGCGTCGCGGGAGGCGGAGCCTCCGGAGCCACCCCTTACCCCGCCCCCTGGCGCGTGCGCACGCGAGGGCCTAGCCCGACGTCTGCGGCGGGCGCTGGCTACGCAGGCGCACTCGGGCCTTCGAGCCCTGGTTGCCGTAGTGATCGTTTGGCGTCCTCTACCCCGACAGAGGGCTCCGCCTGCGCTAAGATGGAGCCCCCGAAGGTAGACCCCGAGTTCCAGCGGTTTTACCACCAGTTGCTGAGCCCGCTGTCACTCTTACCCCGCAGGGTGACGGCCCCAGAGCCTCCGAAGCGCAGCCGGGAGGCCTCGATACTGCAGACCGTGCCGCTGGCGAAGCTGAGGGTGGCCCCGCTGTGCCGCCAGGTGGCCAAGGTGCTGGCCAACAGCGGGCTGGCGTCCTGGGTGCCTTCTGAAGGACGACTGCGTCTCACCACGGTCATCCTGGACGAACTAAGGTGCGGCTGGCGGGAGCCTCCTGCCGAATCTAGTCTAAGCTACGAGAACAACCAGAAGCTGAGGAAGCGGCTCGAGGCTTACGTGCTGCTCAGCTGTGAGCAGCTCTTTTTACGCTACCTGCACCTGCTGGTGACTATGCCGA
This sequence comes from Glaucomys volans, assembly GCA_020662805.1. Classification (NCBI taxonomy): domain Eukaryota; kingdom Metazoa; phylum Chordata; class Mammalia; order Rodentia; family Sciuridae; genus Glaucomys; species Glaucomys volans. The sequence goes on along the minus strand of JAJEJO010000171.1, from coordinate 115,140 downwards.
CCGTGTCGAGGGTCTTCACTGAATCAGCCACCCTCACCCGGTTGGCTGTCAGTCTTGCCAGGGACTGCACAGTCTTCCTCACCAGTCCCGACGTGTACCGTTGCCTGCTCAAGGATTTCCAAACCCTTCTGAAGGCAGAGCAGACTCACAGCAGCATGGACAAGCGGCCCCCAGCCTGCCCCACTGGGTCTTTCAAGCTATGCCCGATCCCCTGGCCTCACAGCACCGGCTTCGCCCAAGTGCCATGCTCTAGCCTCAACCTGAACTACTTGGTTCAACTCAGCCGCCCACAGGAGTTTTTTATTGAGCCCCAGTTGGATCCAGTGAAGGAATTGAAGTCCATCCCTCAGCTGAAGCGTAGAAAGCCTCTCCGCTGGCTGCCTACCGTAAGAAAAGAAAAAGAAATCGACTTCAGTTCACAGATGGTGTCAATTCCCAGCCAACCTCTGGCTCCCACCAGTAGGGGTCCCCTCCTCCCTTCTTTACCGGTCTTATCCCCGCTACAGAGAAGCCAGTCCATGCCCTGTCTTCGTGAGGGCTGGAAGCTGGCAGATAAATTGGGTCTTTCTGCACTCCTCCCTCGTCCCTTAACCCCTCTGGTCTTGGCTCCAGGAAAAAGCAAACCAGAACTTACAGGGGACACCGTGACTGCGGATCTGAAACAGCAGATAAAGAACATAAACTTGGAGTGGACTCACTACTCAGCATTGGATTCTGGCCTGCCCCCGCTCCTGGGGGTTGTCACCCACCACCCAGCTGCTGGGCATCACCTGGAGGAGCTTCAGAGAATGTTAAAGAGCTTCCAGGAAGAAGAAGCCTCTGGACAGTGGGACCTCCGGCACCTCAAATCCCCTCCACTTTACCCACAGCCAGTGACCACTACTTTGAAGCTGAAAAATAAAGTCGTGGTCCAGGCAGCAGCTGTGCGGCTCTCTGATAGAAACTTTTTGGACTCTTTCCATGTTGAGGGGGCCAGAGTCCTATACAACCACCTGGCTGATGAACTAGACTCCAAAGTTATCCAAGAAATGGATATGGACCGACTCATTGGCAGTAGCACCAAGGAGGTCTACGAGGAGTTGATGAGCCGTGTCTCTACTGACCATTTCTGTTTTGACCAAGGACCTCTGGTTGAACCTGCAGCCGATAAAGACTGGTCAGCTCTCCTGTCCTCAGCCTTTCTGCGCCATGAAAAACAGTTTCAAATAGTCAACCCTGAACTGACTGGACTCTACCAGAGAAGAAATGTTTCCCAGTCCAACCCTGAGAGTATGCCCTCTCCCACACCACCCCAAGCAAGCAAAAACTGGGAAAAGCAGTCAAAGAAGACCTGGCTGAACGGGTGGAAATCCACCCTGTCTGTGGATGACTACTTCAAGTACCTCACCAACCAGGAGACAGATTTCCTCCATGTCATCTACCAAATGTTTGAAGAGGAGGTACCTGTGGAGGCTCCAGTACGCATCAAAAAGTCCCCAGTGATTCAGCGGCCCCCTCCCTTGTTAGAAGATGAAGAGCCATACTTTGTGCCAGGAGAGTGGGACTGGAGCACGGTGCTAGAGCAGAGGCTGGAAGGTGAGAAGAACCAGATCCTGAGCCTGCAGAAGCGTCTGGAACGACTGTGGTCTGTTCTTGAGGTCCCCCACAAGGGCCGGCTGGACATGGCCATCAAGTACAGCTCCAAAGCCCGTCTGAGGCAGCTGCCCTCATTGGTGAGGGCCTGGGAAAGGGCCCTGAAGCCCATTCAGCTGCGGGAGGCATTGCTGGGGAAACTAGAGTGGTTTGAACAGCAGGCCTCTGACCCCAACCGCTTCTTCCAAAGGTCTGAATTGGGCCTGAGTCATCTCCTGCAGGAGAATCGGTTGCGCAGCTATTTCCACAGGAAGCTCAATCGAATGGAGGCTTCTTTGGTTTTCCTCCTGAAGAAGATTGAATTAATCTTTGGTGAACCAGTGACCTTCAAGGGGCAGCGCTACCTGGATAAGATGAAGTGGGACAGAGTGGAGATGCTCTACTGGCTCCAACAGCAGCGGCGAGTTCACTACCTGAGCCAGGACAAAAAGGCCTTCCAGCAATCAACCCTGTTCAAGAGGCATAACAGCCAGCCTTTACTAGCTCCTGGGAACACTCCCAATACCCTTTAACCAGACCAAACGTCCTCAAATCCCTCCCTCATCTTCAAACACCCGGCAGCTCATTCAAACCTCTTGATGATTTTGGAAGAAGAAATATGTGTATCTTTAGCGGCGGGCGCAGGACTCAGGAACATTGCACTTCAAACTACAAAGGGCTGAGATTAAGTCTTTGACAGTGAAGTCCTCACAAAAGAAGCCCTAAGTCCAGTATTCCCATTTATGTCAACAGCCTGGTAGAACGCAACCAAGATCTCTTATCAGAAGAACTGGGACTGTCCCTTGAAAAACATCAGACAAACCATGATCTTGGGAACATTCTTGTCCTTTAACATTCCTATCTCGGAACATTAAATTGGCTGATTAGAGCCCTAAATCAAGAGGCTTAATGGCATAACAGTTAAGAACTAGGGCTCAGGAGTCAGATATGGGTTTAAATCCTGGCCATGTGATCTTGGGCAAGTTACCTATCTTCTCTGCCCTTGGGTCATCATGTCAAATGAAGGGGTTAGGTACAGGTTACTCCTTCCAGTTTTTGCATTTTTTTAGTAGGGCTCAAAGTTTTAATTAAATTTTTACGAGCTAATACAAGCATCTGGTACAAAATATACCAAGGTGTATAATGAAAAGTAAATCTCGGGGCTGGGGCTGTAGTTCAGTGGTGAAGCACTTGCCTCGCACATATGAGGCACTGGGTTTGACCCTCAGTACCATGTAAAAACAAAGGTATTGTGTCCATATACAACTAAAAATATTTTTTAAAAAAGTAAATCCCCTTCCCATGCCTCCTTCAGATCCCTGCTTCCCTCCCTGGTATAACAATGGTTATCAGTTTCTCATATTCAGGAACATTTACTGAGCATCAGCCAGGTGTTAGATGCTTGGTCTACATCTGTGAACAAAACACAGACCCTTACCCTTTGTAGAGTTTACATTCGACTAGGAGAAAACAGACAATAAGCCATAAACAGAGCACCCAAGCACACTGAATTACAGAACATTCAAAGGTGATGAGCATTGTGGAAAAAAGAGCAGGATTAAAGAAAAAAAAAGGAGCAGGGTAAAAGGAACTCTACAGGGTGATGGGCTCATTCTAATTAGGGTGGCCAGGGGCAGGCCTCACTGGGAAAATAAGACTTGAGCAAAAGCTTGAAAGGGGTGAAAAGTGGACATTCAGGAGGAGAACTTTCCTGATGTCCATGGCAGAGCCAGATAGGCCATGTGTCAGGTATCCTGGCCACACAGGGTGGTTGGGGTCTGCAGAGTGAGCGGGAGAGACGAGTCTGAGGGTGGTAACAAGGTGTCAGTGGACAAATTAGAAATGGTAAGGCCTTTAGGTCACATATGAACTATTTTGGAGAGAGCTTGTGCATAAATGAGCTTGTTTGTACACATCTCTGCAATTTATACACCAATGGTTTCAGTCTGGACCTCTTTCATCCTTTTTTTTTTTTTAACCTGATATGCCTCAAACTCATTCATACGTGATTATCAGTATACATACAAACTGCCTCATTTTTTTTGTTTGTTGGTTTGTTTTGTTTTTTGGCTTTTTTTTTTTTTTTTTTTTTTTTTT
>JAJEJO010000171.1:73669-111332 GCA_020662805.1 Glaucomys volans | reverse complement strand
TTTTTTTTTTTTTTTTTTTTTTTGGTACTGGGGATTGAACTCAGGGGCACTCGACCACTGAGCCACATCCCCAGCCCTTTTTTGTTTTTTATTTAGAGACAGGGTCTCACTGAGTTGCTTAGCACCTTGCTAAGTTGCTGAGGCTGGCTTTGAACTTGTGATCCTCCTGCCTCAGCCTCTCAAGTGCTGGGATTACAGGATTGCGCCACCGCACCCGGCTCAACTGCCTCATTCTTTTCACAGTTCTACAGTATTCCACAGTGCGTGTGTATTTTGTTTGACCAGTCCCTTGTTTCTGGACACTTTCAAACAAAAATCATGCTCTAAAAAAATCCTTGTTCAGGGCTAGAGGTGTGGCTCAGTGGTAGAGTGCTTGCTTTGCATGCATGAGGTCTGAGGTTTGATTCCTTAGCACCTCAAAAGAAAAATCCTCGTTCATCAATTTAGCATGTGCATCTCTAGCACTAGTTTAAGTCCCTGGGAATGGGGTAGGTTAAGCACAAGTGTTTGTACTTTAGATAGGTATCACCTGTCACCCTCCCCTCTAGTTGCAACACTGTGCTCACCCATCACTGCATGACAGTCTCTCTCTTTCCCCATGCTCACTAATAGACTGTTATCAAATTTTCATTTTTGTGTATTTAAATTTTTTTTTGCTGTGCTGGAAATTGAACCCAGGACTTAATACATACAAAACACTCAAACACTGAACTCCATCCCCAGCCCATATCCAATTTTTAAATCTTTATCTAGAAGGTGAAACAGGGTATCTCATTTGAATTGTGTTCTCATATCTCTTATGTGTGAAATTCATCTTTCATATGTTTAAAAGCCTTTTCTGTTTCCTTTTCTGTAAAATGTCCATGCCCTTTGCCCACTTTAATTTTTAATGATCAGTTCAGCTCTCATAACCTGTGATACCAGCATGCTTAAGGACATTGAGAATATCTTGGTGCCTTGACCCTTGATCATCCCCTGCTCTTGTCATGCAAGGCCCCAGTGCTGCCACTAGCATGGGGACTATCAGGCTGGCTCCAGGTATGCTCTGAGGCAGCTTAGGCAATGTAAAATGGTGTGTTTCTTCCTCCAATAGCTGGCAACTGTTGCACGATTGGGACATCATCTTGGATATCAGATAAATACTTCAAATCTGTCTTGGGATGATTTGCTACAGTCCTTTCACTGCCTAAGAGAGGTAGAACCCAAATCTCTAAAAGCCCCAAATCATCTCTATTTGTTACTACTTTAAAGGGACAGCTCATTTTTTGCATATTTAAAATATGTTTATTGGGCTGGAGGTATAGCTAAATACTAGAGTGTGTGTTTAGTGTGTATGAGGCCCTGGGTTCAATTCCCAGCCCATATACATCTCTCTCTCTCTCTATCTGTATCTCTATCTCTACATGGATCTATCTATATAGAGAGATAGATAAATATATATCCACTTAACACTAATCACATTACATCATTACATGTTTATGGAAGTATTGTATTTTTATGAAGAATAAGAAGAGTTGTTATTTTACACTTTTGCAAATCTCTTTAATGTTTCGCAAGCCATCTGCTACAGTATCACACATCATGAAACCTCTGGGAGGCACTCTACACTTCAGGGACAAAAGGTAAAGAGTATCTTAGCAGTGTTATGAAAATAGTATGGCCCCAGAAGATCCCATAAAACGACTAGGGGACCCATTGTGAGGGTTTTTTTCCCCTAGAACTGGGGATTGAACCCAGGGCCTGCTAAGAAAACACTGCCCCACTGAACTACATCCTCAGTCCCTGTTTGTGTTTTTTAAGTAGAGAAGGGGCAGAAATTGTGGCAAAGGCAGAGGGAAGGGCAGTGGTATGTGCTGGAACCAGGACAGGAAAAGAGAGAGAAGGGCAGCAGACTAGGAAAGCTTATTAACTTAAAAAATATCAAGGTCAAGGCCAGAAGAACAAGTACAGTTAGAAAACAGTGGGCAACCTGCTAGATGAGCAGCCTTTTGGTGACTTGGTTGTTCTGGGAAGGGGAGACACAGAGAGTTAAGCTCAGTGCCAAAGGCCACATGGGTGCTCATGGGGAATGGGATGGAGCCCACCTGTCACTGGTTCCACTAAACTAAGCTCACAGATCCCCCCTGCTTTTGGTCCCAGGAATTTCCGTGTTTGAGTCACTTTTACTTTGTGCTATCATTCTCCTTAAATTGATCTACTTATTAACTGGTTTGAAAAGAAGACTTCATCTAATCATCATGACAATACCATGAGATAAGTACTGTGGTACTTATCATTTCAAAGTCCAAATGAGGAAACCAAGGCACAGAGTGGTTCTGTAAATTGCCCAAAATCACACAACTTGGAATGTGGAAATCTGGATTCAAACCCAAAATGCTGGCTCTAGGTCCACCCTCTTCACCTTAGCATAAAATATGGAAAATAAGTAATTTCAGTGGAAGCCCCAGAAGAAACTGAATACGATCAAATTCTCGCTTCTCATTAGTGCTGCACCTGGATGAAATCAGACTCAAGGTTCATGTAATTATTCTTTCAGGTTCAGAGTACATTCATCAAGCCACTCCCGAATAACAGTCTTCTCTGTGTGGGCACAAAGGAAAGGGGACCAGAGGAAACCAGACCCCAGCCTTGTTACCAAGGAGTTTAAGGTTCAGTGAAGATAATTTGAATAATATGTTAAGTGAGGGTTGCAGAGGGAGCCCACTAAAGGGACATTCAACAGACCTGGGGGGTCAGGGAAGAGGGTAAGGGAGGAAGTGGTGCCCAAGTGGAGTCTGGATTCCAGAAGGCTGAGCTGGAGTTATCAGACACTTGCTGGTAGAGCAAAAGTATCTATCTGGGTCCTAAAATATGTATCAGAATGATCTGCTTACCATTTTAACCAAAGTTACCATTTTAAAAAAAGCCATCAGTCACTAAACCCAAAGTTCACCTATTATCACTGAGTAAGCATCCAGGGAAGTGTATCCTGGCTAGGGTACTGGAAGTCCCAGCTTTCACATTCTTCGTGTGACCTTGGGTGAGGAATTCCATCTGCTTTTCATTCATTCATTCCGTCTGTGTGTGCGTGTGTGTGTGTGTGTGTGTGTGTGTGTGTGTTGCTGGGCCCCCACACACACTAGGAAGGTGCCCTACACGGAACTATAGCCGCAGCCCCATTCAGCACGTTGTAGATGGGTGCTGTCTATGGGTCTGGCACTGTGCCAGGCAATGACGCTATAGCAACTGGCAGAGCCAACAAGTCTGTGCTCTCAAGGAGCAATTCAGATAGAGACCACAAGCGGAAGTAAGAGGGAAAGAGGCATGGAGAGGCCTGGGATCACCGGGGACCCTGAGCTCAGACACACCACTCCCCTCCTCTCTTGAGAGCTTCAGCAGGGAACGGTCCTTCCAGGCCTGTGACCTGAGTGTCCCCTGCCTTGTCTATTGCAATTTTAGCCCCTACCTGCAAGGTACCGAGCTGATGCTGCTTGCTTTACAGATAAAGAATCCTCAGAGAAGCAGATTTGCTTCAGTGGTAGATCAAATTTTAAAACTTGTACTTGCATGGACATCACCATCTAGAAAGTGAAAGACATCACAGAATGGGAGAATATATTTGTGAATCATATATCTGATAAAGGGATTGTATCTAGAATACCTTAATCTTACAACTAAAACTGACAATTCAGTCATGCACATTGGTATATGCCTATAATTCCAGTGTCTTGGGAGGCTGAGGCAGGAGGATGGAGAGCTCAAAGTCAGCCTCAGCAATTCAGTAAGGCCCTTAAGTAACTCAGCAAGATCCTGCCTCTAAATCAATACAAAAAAGGGCTGGGGATGTGGCTCAGTGGTTAAGTGCCCCTGGGTTCAATCCCTGGTACAATAATTAAAAAGCTAGTACTAAAAAAAAATAAGTGGTAGACACTAGGTAAGAGCCTGTGTCTCTCTGTTACCCTTGGCTGTGGGGAGAACAAGACTCCAAAAGATTTTTTTTGACACTGGTGTCTCCTGACCTGTCAGGGTCCTGTGCCCACTAGCAAATGAAAAGAACCACATGAGTTATTTTTGAAACAATAATCCTTAGTGAGAAGAATCAATAACAAGGTAGGGTAAGTCCACGGCTGGACAGGCGACTGCTGGGCAAATGTCCTCATAGAAGTATTTTCTAAGTAAGGCTGCAGGGCTGTGCAAGGTGGGGGTTCTGGCAGTCTTGTGATAGTTCTTGTCATTGGGCCAGCATGCATGAGGTCACTCTTCCATAACTTCGCAGTTTTTCATTGTTTTTTAAAAATTTTTAGTTGTAGACAGATACAATACCTTTATTTTATTTATTTTTGTGTGGTGCTGAGGATTGAATCCACTACCTCACACATGCTAGGCAAGCGCTCTGCCAATGAGCTACAACCCCAGCCCTCCAGTTTTATTTATTATTGTTATGATTTGACACAAGCTGCTCCATTTTGATTCTAATAACTTTTGCAACAGGAGCTCATATTTTGAAGGAAATACATGCTAGGCCTTGCTCTAAGACTTTTCCACCATTGACTCCTTTATTCTTCTCAACAAGCTCCTTAAGGACAAAGAACCCTGTCCTATAGCTGAGGAGACAGGTGCTAAGAGTGGGGACTCTCCCTGGTTTAAGTGTGGACAGCATCGGGTAGAGGAAAGGACACAGGCCTTTGGGGTTAGATGTGCTGTGGACCTTGGGCAATTTATTTTATCTCTCAGTCATACAGGTCACCAAACTTTGGTGATAAGAAGCTCAAGTGAAAGGAGAGGACCAGGTCACTTTGGAGATCTACTAATTTATAGTGAGATATCTGCCAAGGACCAAGATCTAGCCTCTGGGGAATGGACCTCTAGGCTTATGCCCAGCAGATGAGGAAGTAAGGAGGCCTTGCCAGCTGTTGACTCTGTGACTACCATCACCCATGGTCCATACCCCTGCCCAGGCAGGGCCATGTGTCACCCTGCTCTGTCCCACCCCACCTCTGGAGGCCCTCCACCTGGCCTGTGGCTGGTTCCTGTTATAGGATGTTGGGTTTCTCTGGACAAATTGCGACTCGTGCATCAGAGCCTTCCACACTTGCTCCCTACCCCTGCCCCACAAATGGTGGTACCAGTCCAGACTGGGGTCTAGTTTCAAGTTTTAAACTGCCACACCTCATCTGACCAACCTCTACCCCCACCCCACAAATGACAACTTGCCAGCTGACTAAGGCAGAGATTTAAAAGGGGTTCCATTGAGGGAGAAAGAGGTCAGCCCTCACCATTTCTACACCTGAAAACCTCAGATCACCTGAGATGACCTTTTTAAATTAAAAGACAATTTCTGGGAAAAGTTTAGCATTAAGCACAGTGTAAACTCTGGCTATGCATTATTATTGTTGCTGTTCTCAAATGACTCCTTTGAGTTATGCAAAGGTGAGGTAAGGCAGAAGTCATTATGGGATTAGAATGTAACAAGACCCTTCTAAACTGCTGTGGCCTGAGATCTTGGCACACAAAGCAGTAGGGATGTGGCTTAGTTTTTGTGTGAGGCCCTGGGACCTTTGTGGGTGGGAGTAAGGACCTAATGATTCAGCAGGAAGACCTGGAGGTGAACCAGAACTACCCACCCTAGAACTTACCCTCTTGAGCAAGAGCCCCTGAGACAAATTCATTCCAGGAAAGAAATCTGGACTCAAGACTTGGGGCCCAGAATCTCCATTCCATCCATCCATTCATCTGCCCACCCTCTTGCTCACTCATTCATCCAAGAAGCTATCCATTCAGGTATCCCTCCATATATCCACCCATCCATCCATCCATGCATCCTTCCATCCATGTATACATCCACCCATGTATCCATCAATCAATCCATCCATGAATTCAACAAATATAAGGGAAGTCAACTAAGGGCCAAGGCATGACCATTTTTTAATCATTGTTACCTGCTGGGTGGGTTCTCAAGTTCTTCTTCGGAAGAATCAGATAAAGGTACAGTTGCAACAGGAACCAGATCCTTGAGTCTTCTTGTTTGAGCAAAAGGGAGACACAGCATCGACTCAGAGAGTATCAAGCTGGTTCTCTGGACAAAAAATGGAGCTAGGTTTTCCTTCCATGTAAGGATTGCAGGGTTGGGCTAGAGTCTAGGAATTTTAATTGGTTTTGGGCACATTTTCTAAGGTGTTTTCTTTGCAGGTCCTGTGTAAGCACTTCAGCCTTGAGTAAGGGGCGGTCAGCCTGGAGCCCAATATTGCATCTCTCTGTATAATCTTTGCCTTGTGATGAGGATGAGTGGCAGGTGTCAGGAGAACACAAGGGGCAATAGTGGCTGGGAGATTCTTGAGGTGGGACAGGGATGAAGACACGTGCCTCTGGCTACATTGAGATCTAGGAGCTGATGTCAAGTATGAAGCTCAGAGGCCTGATCTGTCTGTTTTAATTTTTAGCTGCACATAGGGAACAAAGACTAAGGGTGATTTTCATCCATGGATGCTGACTCTTCTCTTCCAGGGCTCCCGACTCACAGGAACATGCAGGATCAAACTCAAACTCAACAGCGCCCCTGTGTGTCAGTGAGAAGTACAAGAGCAGTGGATTCCCAGACTCTACTTGCCTGGTCTGGAGGGGAAAAGGTCAAACTAAATAAATCACTGCCAGTTCTGGAAAACTTACAGGTAAGAGGGAAAGGAGGATCCTCAAAAGAAAACCCCAGCCAGGAGATGGGTTTGAAGAACTATTTAAGAAAAACAAAAGGTCTTATACCTGTGCCATGAAGAAATCGGCTATCCCAGCAACAGGGCTGACAGCGGCCATCCGGGGAACACACTCTGCATCTGCATGATCTCATGTGATCTACACAAACCCCTGCAAGAAGCTGAGGCTCACAGAGATGAGAAAATGTGTCCCAGGTCACATGGTGGGGTCAGAGGCCCCAGTGGATCACAACTGTATCAGACCCAACATGCCCTTTGGACTACAAATATTTGATAATGTCCCTGTGAACATTCCCAACATCTAGACTGTGCCTCATGGGTAGGATGCACGTGGACAATACCTGTCAAATAAGTGAAATCAAACTAATAGATATTATCCTTCATAATTTTAAAAATCAAGGAAAAATGAAAGGAATTTATGCTACAGAAATCTGCATTTCTGCATGCACGTGCTTGGTCAGGATCACACTAGGAGACAACAAAATGATCACTGTAAAGAGGAAGTGCTCTAGGTCCAGGCTGATATGGACACAGTGTCTTTGAAGACACGCTCTTCTGAAATGGTGACTAACTGTTCATAAAGACCTGAACTCATGCAGGGGAAATTCTGCCCTTGGTTGACATTTTAGTTGCATTCCTGGAGAATTCAGTTTATTAAAACTGTGTTCGTAATATTATGTTTTCACTTACATAACAGAGTACGGGTTTTCAGCTCAGATAATTATAAACAGGTTTTCCATTTATGCTAACAACCAATGGGGCATTAGAAAGTCATGCAGGATATGGAACAATTCTGTTATGTGGACTGTCCCAAATGGTCTAGCATCCCTGGCTCCGTGTACTAAAGATCAGTGTCTGATCAAGGTGATCACCCAAAATACCCATACCCGTTTTCCAAATCCAAATTTCCAGGAGCAGGAATCTTCCTTCACGACCTCTAGTTTGAGGCTGGAGATGTGGCTCAGTGGTAGAGTGCTTGCCTAGCATGCACAAGGCCTTGGATTTGACTCCCAGCACTGCAAAAAAAAAAAAGATCACTAGTGTGTGTCAAAGTACCACTGCCCAGGCTCTGCCTTCTGGACCCTCTCCTCTTGTGGGTCTCCCAAGACCTGGGCTTCTGCACCCTCCCTTTAGGACTTGATTTGCAAGTGCTTTTTTTCCTAGAAGGCTAGAACTGACAAGATAAATGAGGTACCTTTTTTTTTTTTTTTGGTGCTGGGGATTGTGCTTGCAAGGCAAGCACTCTACCAACTGAGCTATACCCCTAGTCCAGTGAGGTACATTTCTATCGTCTTCCTATTTCTATTTCTTCAAAAAGGCCCAAAGAGAGGACTGGGGGTGGAACAAGGGTGTCACATGGGTGAGGCCCTCGTTGGAGCCCCAGCACTGCAAAACAAACAAAGGCCCAAAGCGGCAGAGTGACTTGTTCATGGTCACACGGCCACCTTGAAGTGGCAGAACCAGAATTAGAACCCAGGTTGGTCAGTGTGACTCAACAGTCTGTGATTTCGCCTTCTTTGACTCTCTCCTCACTGCCTCCCATGTCCCAAACCCAGAAGAACATTTATGTTATCCTGGGAAGCAAAGGCTTAGAAACCTGAAGTAGGTCGCTTATTGGGTAGGTTTTTTGTAAGTTGTTGACCTTTCTTGAAGGACAGGAGGCACACAGAGATGGGTCTGGAATGGATTCAGACCATCAAACTGCCACTCACATGAATCAGGTGAACATTCCCAGAAATGAAAGCCCTGCAGTTCACTTCTTCTGTTCTGGAAACATTAATTCTGTCTGGTCACCATCTGGGTATTGGGCCACCCACTAGCTTGCCTCTTTCCTTTCCTTTCTTCTATACCAGGTATTGAACCCAGAGGCACCTTAACACTGAGCTACATCCCCAGTCCTTTCCTTATTTATTATTTTATTTAGAGATAGGGTCTCACTAAGTTGCCCAGGCTGGCCTTGAACTTGTGATCCTCCTGCCTGAGCCTCCTGAGTCACTGAGATTACAGGAATGTGACACCATGCCTGGCCCTAGCCATTTTCATTCACTCGCAGCACTGGACTCTATGGAAAGGATGCAAAACCTTTCTGAACCCTTGTGGCAAAAGAAGACAAAGTCAACCCCCTACCTTGAGACCTGGTGACAAGCAAGTGACTGGTGACTGCCATTTCATTGCAATTTCAGGCCTTAAAAGAAGCTCCAAGTTTTGCAAACTACCCCAGATATTTTGCAGAAGTGTTCTCATAGAAAATAAGTTAACAATAAACTGCTCACCTGTGTTAGAGTCCCATGTTCTACCGACAGAGCTGGGTACTCAATCCCTCCATAAAAACTGATGTGCAAGGACATACTTGTCAGACACGAAGACTCAGCAGCATATTCCAAGGTCCTTACCTAGAGTGACTGAAGCAGAAGCCAGGACCATGCACTGTCAACTACCTTGCACTCCCCTCTGCTACTCCCTGGTGACTGGGTGGCTGATTTCCATAGTCCTTTGAGTGTGCTTGAAGAGCATGCTCAGTTCATCACTAGCTTTCACTGGCACATCTGCCTGTACCTGGGGGGTCTGCAGAGGCCAGCCTGAAAAACTGGGAATTGAACCCAGGGGTGCTCTACCACTGAACTATATGCCTAACAAGCCTCTCCCTACCCTTTTTATTTATTTGTTTATTTTTGCAGTACTGGGGTTCCAACTCAGAGCCTTGCACATTCTAGGCAAGTACTCTGTCACTAAGCTACACCCCTAGACTCCAGACCCAACCCTTTTTGTTTGTTTTAAAATTTTGAGATAGGATCTTGCTAAGTTGCTGAGGTTGGCCTTGAACTCTCGATCCTCTTGTTTCAGCCTCCTGAGTCACAGGGATTACAGGTGTGCGCCACTGTGCTTGGCTTCCACCCTTAATGAGGTATTCAAATGACCTACATGGGGCCCAATTCCTCTCCTCATCTTACCTACCCTCTGGATGCCATTCAACACAGCTAGCACTTCCTCCTTCTATCCAGGCACTCTCTCCATGACATTGCTCTTCGTCTTCCCCCTCCTCGGTGTCCATTCCTTCTGTCATCTCTGCTGCTCCCCTTTGCAGCTCAGTCTCCAAACATGGACATGCCCCTGGGCTTCAGTTTCCTCTTTGTGATCATTTAATTTCTTTCTGGCAGGGTTATGAGAATAGCCCGAGGTAATATATGTGTGACTTAATAAATAGTCCATTAATTATGATTATTCTCTCATGCATCACCCTGGCAAGAAAACGAGCCACTTTTCTGCCCGATACTTGTCATGTGACTCCAGTGTCAGACATCAGACTAGGGGAAGATGACTGTTTCCCATAAAGGCTTCTAATTTATTCAGCTTCAGACCTTTCAGGAGACGAAGCATGTGCAAGTGTAGGTCAGCGGCCTCATGAGCACATGGCTGGGGTGCTGGGGCAATGACAGCAGGCATTTTTTCTTACATTTTCCTGCCAGGGCTGTGTAGACCATAATCACAGTCTTCATCCTTCTAGAAAGTGAAGCTACTCATTGAACAACAGCTGGGTGACATCACACTCCTTCAGGGAGAGCTGGAGGAGTCTTTCATTCAACTGACAAACACTTATTAAGTAGGAGCTCAGTGTGTCATGTGCTGCGCTAGGTGCTGAGGAAAGAGCAGTGAGCAACAAGGGCCCCACCCAAAGAGTATCCTGGGAGTGGAGGCCACCACCAGGAAACAGGAAATTACTGTCCAGTGTAAGAGGAAGTTCAAGCTGACTGGAAATGAGGGAGTATGGGGCAACGACTTGAGCCCAGTCAGTGGCAGGTACCTTCCTGAGGAAGTGACTTCCAAACTGAGAACTAAAAGGTGTCTGGTGTTCTATAATCCCACTTCTGGGTATTTACCCCAAAATCTGAAATCAGGATTTCAAAATGTCTGCATGTCTATGTTCACTGCACATGATTCACAGTAGCCAAGTTTCAGAATCAACCTAACTGTCCATCAATGGATGAAAGAATAAAGAATATGTGGAATATTACTCAGCAGTAAAAAGGAAGAAATTCTGTCATTTGCAGCAACCTGGATGGAAATGGAAAATAATAATTGGAAATATTGTGATATAAGCCAGACACAGGGAGATAAATACCTAACGTTTTCGCTTATATGTGGAATCTAAAATAAGTGAACTCATAAAAGCAGAGTAGCATGGTGGTTAGCAGAGTTAGAGGAAGAGGAATGGGGAGAAGAAAAATTAAAAGGTGTAACACCTCAGGAGGTGCAAGATTGCTTTTTTTTGAGATCTCTTCCACGGCATGGTGAATACAGCTAATAATTGAGTACTGTACGTTTTGGTATCAATAGAATACATCTCAAATATTCTCATCACAAAACAATGTCAAATATTTCAGATGATATATACGTTAGTTAGCTTGATTTAATCACCCCACATTGTATAGAAACATCACTTTGTACCCTATAAATGTACACAACCATAATTTGTCACTAAATAATGTTTTTGTTTTTCGAGATGGGTTCTTCCTCTGTTCCCAGGTTGCCTCAAGTGATCTTCTTGCCTCAGCCTTCTGAGTTTCTGGGCAAAAGAGAGGTGCCACTGCACATGGGTTTGGCAACATATAATTTTTGAAAATGTGTCTTGGAGTTGGGCTTAGGAAACCATGAGTATGAGGGATCTAAGGTGTCCAAGAGTTTGTACTTCCAAGGTGTAAAGAGACTGAGGCTGGAGTAGAGGCAAGAATGGACCTTGCCGCTGGGAATAGAAGCTACCTTTAGGTCCTGGGAATGTTTCCTGTAAGAGACAAAGGGAGCCCCAAAGAGCTTATCGAGAGGAGGGTACAAGCAGGCAGAGATCAGCATTTGCTGGGATTCCTCAGGTCCTCCCCTCTGAGCTGTCATCTGACAGCCAGGAGCACTGAGCAGGCTCCCCTCTGGCTCCAGCGCTAATTTCTAAGTAGCCAGATGTCACACACCCTTCCATGATTTATCCAGTTCCCTTAAGCTCTCTTCCCTGATTCCTCTCGCCCAGCTGGGAACATCTAGCAGGAGAATGTCCTTTTCTCTGTTGTCTCTCCAATAGGCTGTGAGCTCTGAGAAAAGAGCACTAAGGCCTAACGCATCTGTGCATGCCTCTCCAGTCAAAGCTGCTGATCCTAAAATGAAATCGCTCATGTCAGACCCAGGCAAATTCAGGAGAACCAGGAAAGCGTGAAAGGGGCCGGGGAGGGGAGAGCTCAGCTTTGCCTAACTGCCTTTTGAACATAAAAAAAAATCAGAAAGTCCTTTGCTTTGCACGCCTCACACGCCTCGCACGTATGCAGATTCCTGCACCAAAGTTTCCCATCTTTAACTGCAACAATTCAGACAAGATGGTCCCAGCGACAGCTTACCCACCAATAAGCCGAAGTCAACTCCAGCCTCCAGAATCCAAGATCAATGGATTTTTATCCAGTCTGTGCGAATGTCTCCCTTTTAATAAAAGCTTTAATTATCTGTCCCTCTCAGGGGGCTCCTGTGGCTTGCTATGGCACGCATCGCTGATTATAAACCTTTTGCTCATCTCCGAATATATACATATATATACTTTTATTTTTCCCCCACTGTTGTTTCTTATCTGCCTTTGCACTCCCCCTGGCAGCCCCCGGACACCGCGGCAGAATGCTTGTAGAAATGGTCCCACCCTACACACATTGCTTTAGCGGTGGCACAATGCTCACAGGTCTGATCCTCAACACAGTCCGAGCCACGCCAGACCCCGGGACATCACCCGCCACTTCGCGGACTAGAAGAAAGGCCTCAAAGCGGCGATTAAACCACGAACCTAGGCTGTGGCGCCAACTCCCGAGTTCAAGTTCAGCTCTATCAGGTGCTTGACTAACCTTTTCTCTGTCTCTGCGTCCTCGCCTGTAAACTGGGGACAGCACCTACTTCACAGGATTGCCAAGAGGACTAAAGGGAGGCGGCCCACAACGCCCAACACATAATAAGCGGGCAATAAATGTAGGTTTTATTCGCAGGCCGGCGTCCTCGCCCCTTCCCCCCACCCCCGCTCGCCCACGTGCCTCTCGTAAATAAGCGAGCGCGCAGGCGCCCGAGGTAGGCGCCCATTGGCCCCCACGGGCCCCCGCCCGCCGGCGCGGTGGGGAGGGGCGCCGGCGGCTCCGGCCTTGGGTCAGTGGCGGGGTCGGTTGGTCTGCGCGTCCGTCAGTCCGTGCGTCGGGGCCGCCGGCTTCGCCTTCGCCATGGCGCCCTGGCTGCGGCTGCTGTGGCTGCTGTGGCTGCTCCCGGGCGCGGCTCCTGCCCCTGCCGAGCCGCGGGCGGCGGGCGCGCAGGCCTGGGAGCCGCCGGCCCCCGAGCTGCTGGCGCCCGCTCGCTTCGCGCTCAGGATGTACAACCGCGGCCGGGCTGCGGGGTCGCGGGCGGTGCTGGCGGCCGTCCGCGGGCGCGTCCGCCGGGTGAGGACGCGCGGGCGGCGGGGCGCCGGGCCTGGTCCGAGGGATGGGGGGACTTTGGCCTCGACTTGGGGTGGGGGCCTGACTGTGGAGAAACGAACGTCGGGAGACGGGATGGGCAGGGTGGCACGGGTGGGGCTGTGGGCCCAAAGAAGGGATCAAGAAGAGTGGTTGTGCCCACCTCATCCGCTCCTCCATCCAGGAGGGCGGGGGTACCCTGTACACCCTGGAGGCCACCCTGGAGGAGCCGCCCTGCAACAACCCCACTGTGTGCCAGCTCCCTGTGTCCAAGAAAACCCTGGTGAGTGGTGGGTTCCTGCAGTTCCCTACACCCCAATTCAGTCAAGCAACAATTGGGATGGATAGGTCAGGTCAAGAGGCAAGGACCTGAGGCAGCAGCTACCCTGATATGACCCACTTCCCAAGCCCCCAGGACTGGAGACCAAGATGCTTGGAAAGGGTGGTATTGGGGTGCTTGGCTGTGCCTCTCCCTGCACTGCAGGGGTGATTGCCTTGGGGGTGGTCCTCATCTGAGGAGCCTCCAGCTTCTGCTGTCTAGACCTTGTTCCCATCGCAGCCTCCACACTGGCTTCTTCCTCTCCTTTCAGCTCTGCAGCTTTGAAATCCTGAACGAGCTGGGAAGACACATGCTGCTGCGGCGGGACTGTGGCCCGGTAGATACCAAGGTTACAGGTACTGAGATAGCTCAGGGAGACTGGGGTAGCCCACATCAGACTTCACTGAGGGTTCAGTCTTAATTTCCTCTCTGTTTCAACCCTATCCAGATGACATAAGTGAGACTTTCAACTCAGTCCTTCCAGTTTTGAGCAAGGATCCCCCACCCCAGGTGAGGAGCCCATATCTGGGAGGCCAGCTGCTGCCTTATGCCCCTTCTCCCTTTACCCTAGAGTAGGACTCTTGGGTCAGGCCAGAGTCCTTGTAAAGACCCTTCTGCCTTTCCAGGACTTTTCTACAAAAATGACTTCTATCTTCAAGAACTTCGTTGCCACCTATAACCGGACTTATGAAACCAAGGAGGGTGAGGACCCAGCCTCCCAGACCCCTGATCTGATTGGTTATGCCTGTCCCTGTCAGATCAGGGTCTTCCCCTAACATTGTGCCCTGATGTTGGGAAGAGGAACACAAGAAGCTGTATATCTCTTAAGGACTCCTTAATCCTTGAGTTCAGCCTTCCAGGACTGGGCAGTCACCTCAAGTAACTGTCATTTTCCCATCTTATTTTCCTGGTCAGAAACCATGGGCCTCGCTCTCTCTCTCTGGAAAAGATAGGATGGGGTAGAGGCTAGATTTTCTCTGCTGGGTGCACCATAGCTCTTCCTACACCCTCCCCTGAGTGATGCTCTTGAGACCCCATTTCAGTTACTGCCTCACACTTGGGAATTTAGCACTCCAGTTTGGCCTGAAAGTTGATCACATCTTTTACTCCATTGCTGATAGGTGGGGCTCCTCCAGTCCCACCTGCCACAGGGTTCTATCCTTCAAAAGAGCTTCAGGCCTGATTCAGAGTCTATCTTCTCCCTGGGGAAACCCTGCACGTTAGCCACATTCACCCTTCCTTTTATGATTTTCCTGGGTTCTGAGCCCCTCCTCACCTGCTCTTTGGTCCTCAGAAGCCAAGTGGCGAATGTCTATCTTTGTCAGAAACATGGTGCGAGCACAAAAGATCCAGGCCCTAGACCGTGGCACAGCTCAATATGGGATCACCAAGTTCAGTGACCTCACAGGTAGGGGTGATGGCCAGGGCCCTCATAGAGCCTGGGAGAGGGCCTGTCCCCAAGGCCCCTGGTCAGAAATTATATCAAATATTTTTTCCATCCATGCGCTGCTTACAGAGGAGGAGTTCAACACCATCTACCTGAATCCCCTCTTAAAAGAGGAGTCTGTCAAGAAGATGCAATTAACCAAGACCGTGAGCGACCCTGCCCCACCTGAATGGGACTGGCGGAAGAAGGGAGCTGTCACCAAAGTCAAAGACCAGGTTGGAGCCCTGGAAGTGAGAGTGAGATGTGCATTTGGCATGGAGGCTGGGGAAGGCATCTGGTGCTGATACTGCTCATCTCTTACAGGGCATGTGTGGCTCCTGCTGGGCCTTCTCGGTCACAGGCAATGTGGAGGGCCAGTGGTTCCTGAACCAGGGGACCTTGCTCTCCCTGTCAGAGCAGGGTGAGCATCCTGCTCCACCCCCCTGTCCCCAGCCCAGCCCCTCCAGAGGGCTTCTCGGGACCAGCCTTCTGTCTCCTAGAGCTCTTGGACTGTGACAAGGTGGACAAGGCGTGCATGGGTGGCTTGCCCTCCAATGCCTACGAGGCCATAAAGAATCTGGGTATGCATTAATGGGGTCAGGAGGGGCAGGAGGCTCTGCTTCTCCCCCGACAAGAAGTCACTTTATGAGTAGAGGAGACTTGAGTGTGGGAGCAAAACTGGGTTCAAGTCTTAATGCCGACCCTGGTTGGCAGGAGACCTTGGGCAAGTCAGTTTTCAGAGCCTGAATTGCCTCATCAGGAAATGAGCCAGGCCTGCTTGGTAGGAGTGCCTTAAATGTCAAGTGGGGAAATGATGTAAAGGTGTGTCAAGGGACTTGGTAAACAGGGGGTCCTGGTGGTTTTGCCACTAAGAGGTCTGTGTTTCTAAAAGGCTACTAAACCAGGTGCAAGACACCTCACACCTGAGGAGAAGTGTGGACCTAAGCTGGCAGGTCAGTCCAGTAGTGGGCTGCAGTGGCAGAAAGATACAGGGCTGGACAGAAACTAGTCTGGAAGCCTGGCAGGGGCCTGGGCTAGATTAGAGGGGACTCAGAGCAGGGAAGGCATGTCAGGATCAGGAGTTCCAGGAGGGCCAGGATGAGCCATCAGCCGAAAACAGGACTGGGAGTTGAGTCCCATCTCTGCCACCTTTCTTGCTGGTGACTGCTGCTCCATCCTCCCCGCCTCCTGGTAGTGTCATCCCTAGCATGAGGAGAGTTCTCAGAGGGGAGGGCCTGCAGGCCAGAATGGTGAAGAACATAAGATCTGGTGTGTAAGGGGCTCCGCACGCTTCTGGTTGGGAGCATAAGTGGAGTCCACTCTCCCCATCACCCCAGGAGGGCTGGAGACAGAGGACGACTACAGCTACCGGGGCCACATGCAGACCTGCAGATTCTCAGCAGAGAAGGCCAGGGTCTACATCAATGACTCAGTGGAGCTGAGCCAGAACGAGCAGAGTGAGTGAGGGGCAGGGGTGAGGCCAGCCCGCTGAGCAGGGCCCAGGTGCCCACTGACACTGCCCCTCCCCCTCCCAGAGCTGGCGGCCTGGCTGGCCAAGAGGGGCCCGATCTCTGTAGCCATCAATGCCTTTGGCATGCAGGTGAGGCCCTGCCCCACAGCCCTTGTTCCATCTCTTGCCCACCTCTCCCTCCCTTCTCCTCAGAGCTGGCCTCCTACTCCTTATTCTCCCTCCCCAGTTCTACCGCCATGGGATCGCCCACCCACTCCGACCCCTCTGCAGCCCTTGGCTCATCGACCACGCTGTGCTGCTTGTGGGCTACGGCAACCGTGAGTTTCGCTGACTGATTGTCCATCCACCCCAGGGCACAGGCAGGGGCTGGATGGCAGCATCCCAGGCCTCTTGAGGGGAAATCAGGGGACTGCCTAGGAACACTGTCATCCCCAGCCTTGGGGGATCATCTGTGCCCTCAGAGGATGGGAAAGCTGGGGGGTGACAGGTAGCAAGTGCCCTCCTGTGCCTCAGAGCTACACCAGGTCTCCACGAGACTGGTAGCTTGGCATTTCTTGCTTTTTGCCCTTTTCCCAGTACCTCACACACAGTAGGCCCACTGCAGGTATTTGAAGGTTATAAAGTGCTTCGGGCGCGGTTGAGAATTGAGCCCTAACCCCTGTGCTCTGCACTGCTCCAGGTTCTCAGGTTCCTTTCTGGGCCATCAAGAACAGCTGGGGCACTGACTGGGGCGAGGAGGTGAGTCCTGCCTGCGTGGCCCTTGCTTTTCAGCCCCTGTTCTGCTGGCGCACCTTCACCAAGCTCCCTCTCCCCCAGGGTTACTATTACTTGCATCGAGGGTCCGGGGCCTGTGGTGTGAACACCATGGCCAGCTCGGCGGTGGTGAACTGAGGAGTCCACTGGTGCAGGACCTGGCGCTGACCAGAGTGGCCCTTCCCAGCCTGACCCGCACATCCAGGCTCCTCCCCAGGAGGCACAGTTGGCTGAGGGGTGGGCACTGGTACCTCAGGGTGAGCAAGGGGCACTGAGCCCCTACTTCTCTTTACCCCAATTCCACCCTGAAGTTCCGTGGTTGCATTTTGTTGGATGTGGCAGCCTGGAGCATCCTGGAGTGGAGGATGCTTTCATGGCAGCCACAGATGGAGCAAGGGGCTCGGGTAAGGAACAGGATGAAAATATTCTCATCTTAAGCCCAGCTCTGTCCTCAGCACGTTCTGGATTCCTGTCCTGGTTTTCCTCTGTCTGATGCTATACATATTCTAGTCCCCCTGGATTTGGGGACACTGTTCCCTTCCAAATCCAGGAAACTTGTAACCCACCCCTTCCCTAACGGCAATAAAGAGGTGGCCTGGTCCCCAGTGTTGTGGGTGCTCAGTCCCTGGGGTAAGGAGGAATGGGGGGACCCCTGGTGGGTCAAGGAGGGATAACTAGTTCTGCCCAGGAGCCAGAAGACCCGGCTCCTGCTTGAGGAACCAAAAGGAGATGAGGAGAAGCCCACGGGATCTTTATTCAGAAATACTTGGCTGGCTGATCTCTGAGACCCTGGCTTTGGCGGATGGATAGGATGAGCCACAGGGAGCAGCCTTTGTTTTCTGTCAAGAACTGCAGGGGCTGAGGTCAGAGGTCGCTCTCCCCATACAGGGCACTAGAGAAAGCCACGTAGTCCAGGGCTCCGACTGGAGCACCGGATCCCTTGTAGGGCACCATTCGGCGGATGCAGTACTCAGCCTGCTCTGCTGGGAGCTCTCTCCTCAGCTCCTCCGGGGTGATGTAGTTCTGGGGGAGAAGCAGTGTTGAGGGCCCATGGGTCCTGTGCCCTGCCGCAGCCCTCCAGCCCTCCACCACCCGGGCTCACCTTGTCTCCTGCCAGGATCTTGAAGGAGGCTACAACTTGCTCAGCTGTGTCTGTTTCAGCTGTCTCTCGGGTCATGAAGTCAATGAAGGCCTGGAAGGTCACAACCCCAGCTGCGTTGGGGTCCACCATGGTCATGATGCGCGCGAACTCCACTTCACCCTGCAGAAAGACAGGCAGGCCCTATGCCCATGGTGCCAAAACCAGGAGGGCTCCCAGTGTCCCTTTCTGGGGACTGTCCAGCCGTGGCTTGGCACAAACCCAGCAGAACCCAAGCCCTTCTGATCACGTAGGCCTCCCCAGCTCCTTTCCTCCAAAAGACCTCGATCAGTCAGGCTTTAGAAATCCTCCGTGCCAGGCTGAAACCTGCGTCCTGCCCTTGCTGCTCATTGATCCTGACTTTTTTCTGGGGCCACAGCCCTCTAATGCTGTTTATCAAAGGTAAAAACAGTACAAGCTTAGACCTTGGGGTTGCTGCAGAACCAGGTCCAAGTTAATTTACCTTTCTGAGTCTTTGGTAGCCTCATGTGGTCATGGTGAGGCATAGAGGAGATGATGGGAGGGCAGCCCAGGTACCACCTATGGCGCTCCTGGGAAGAGGCTGGGGCACTCACCAGGTCGTAGCCCATGGAGATGAGGCAGGCTCGAAAGTCATCAGGCTCCATCATCCCGTTCCGCTTCTGTAGGGGGTGGGTGGATGTCAGCCTCAGTCCCCAAGCCCCATCAGTCCCCAAATCTCTTACCCTGATGGGCTGGGCCCCTGCTGACCCGGTCAAAGTGGTTGAAGGATGCCCGGAACTCGTTAAGCTGCTCCTGGCTCAAGCCCTTGGCATCTCGGGTCAGTACCTGGTTCTCCACCTCATTGATGGTGCGGGCAATGGAGGTGAGCAGCTGCTCCCAGCCCACACGGATGTGCTAGAGAATGGGAGATGGACCAATCAGTGGGCAGCCAGTGTTTGGCCAGTACTGTAGCTCCATACTTGGGCTACTGTGTGACCCTGGGCAGGTCCTCCCCCTCACTGGGCCACTATCCCCATCTGGAGATTCCACTGAGTGACCACCAGCAACCCTTCCTGTCTTCAAGTTTGATGATTTATTATGTGTTAAGTATTGATTGACTAGCCAAGGCAAATCCTGGCCTGGTAGTGGACCGCTTCATGACTCTAAACAGGTCACTTTCCATTGCTGAGTCAGTATCCTCGTGGGTACAGTGAGGTACATTGCCAAGCTGACCTGGGGGCCCTCCTGATCACCCTGGCTTTCCCAGCTCCTGCTGCCTCTGCCCTCCCCAGAGGGTGGGTCCCCACCTCCATGCTGTAGACAGTGTGCTTGTTGTCAAAGACCAGGCTCTCTTGCAGCAGCTGGTGGTCACCCTCCAGACGGTCGATGTTGCTCTTGTAGTTGATGATGTTTTGCTCCTGCTGCCGCAGCCCCGCCATCTGCTCCTCCAGAGAGCCGGCCAGCCCCGCTGCCAGCCGACCCACCTCCTGCAGGATACCCAGGTGGAATGAAGGATCCCAACTCCCTGGGGCCAGGGCTGGCCCATGCCCCAGGTTGTCCCCTCTCTCCAAGTCCTTACCTCCACCTTCGCCTGGATCCAAGGTCCTACAGCATTGGCTTGGGCGGCAAACTGTCGCCGGAGCCTCTCGTTCACCTGCTGCCGTGCCAGCTCCTCCTGCAGTGTCTGGTCACGGCTGGGCACCAACTTTCGGACCTGGGAAGGAGGGTTTTTGTGCCAAGAGCAGCTCTGGGGGCCAGAAATGACTTTGAGGGGAGATGGGCACCAGCCCCTCAAACCTCAGCCCCGTTGCTGTGAGCTGAATTAGACTGTGTGGGCAATCTCTGGGCAGATCACTCAAACCTCTGTGGGCTTTGGTTTCTCGTCTTTAAAATAGGGTTGATGACATCATTTATAAATAGGTGATTTTATGAAAAATTTAATTTGGCATTTCGGTTCTGATAGGAGTTGCTGTTGCGGTTATCATTTTACACATGAGGCCACAACAGGCAAGATGGCCTATCCAAAGCCACACAGGGTCTGGCAGAACCCATATCTTGTGGTGGGCTTTATTTCCCATATCTTGGGACAGCTGAGGTTCCAGGGTGGTTAGAACATGCAGGTGGGGGCACTGACCATGTCCCATTTGGTGTTGATGTCCTGTGGGCTGAGGGTGATGTAAGGGTTGGTGGACCTGGGCCGCAGCCCGTACGTTTGGCAGATCTTCTGGATCTCGCCCTGGATGCCTAGGATGGCGCCTCGCTCTCGGTCAGCCTCGGGCAGTGTTGCCTTGAACTGCTCGTGGGCTGTCAGCAGGCTCTTAGGGTGACAGGTGAGGAAGATCAGTCAGCATCTCCCACTTACTGCGGGCGCCAGAAACAGCAGCAGTGTGCTCCAGGCCAGCCAGCAGTCCTGGCAGGCTGGTCCAGGAACCCAGGCATCCTGCTTCCCTGTCCAGCACCCCAAAACTGGAATTTTCTTCCCATCCCCCCCCAGCCCAACTTTGGGGCCAACTTTCCTGTCATCCCACCCAGCGACCCCTGAGAACCGTCCCCACAGTGCCTCCACCCACCTGGGTCTCCTCCACAGAGTGCACCAGCCACACGTCCTGCAGGTCCTCCACTGCCCCATCCAGCCAGTTGTTGAAGGGGGCTGCCCTCCTCGCAAACTCCAGCTGCAGCTGGTCTATGGTTTCCAGGAGCTTCTCCATCCGCTAGGGGTCCAGGGGACAGCTGTCAGCACCTTGCTAGCAGGGGTGGCCTCTGCCTGGCTCCAGCTCCCTGGCCCCAGACCCCACCTCTAGTGCATCCCTCCTCTTCTGGGTCATTGTGCCCAAGTTGTCCCACTGGTCGCAGATGGCCTGGCAGCGGCTGTTCACTGAGGCAGCCTCATGGTAGTCCAGCTCACTGGAGTGAGAAAGGGGATGAGTGCGGGGCCAGACCCTGACCTTGATTTCCCCGACTGCCCTCCTGGCACTGGGCCCAGTGCCTGGTGAAGGCATAGGGAGCCAGGACAGGTGGGGGATAAAGCAGGGCATTCCTGCGGGAAGATGGGCCCCGTGGGTCCACAGTTTGAGTCCTAGGATGTGCTCGGATGGAGAAGCGGCGCCTAGTGTTTCAGGGGTGTGGTTATGTGAGAAGAGGTGAGCCCAAGGCTGATGGGGAGATTTGGGGGAGCAGACTGGGTCCCCGAGGTGAAGTGACAGGCCAGGTTGCCTAGGAGTGCGGCAGACTGAGCGCAGGTGGGGAAGTGGGAGCAGCAGAGCGGGATGGGGTTGGGGTTCCGGGAGGGGCGGAGCTAGTGGTGATGCCGACGCACCACATTGACACCACCGCTCTTTACCAAACCCGGGAGAACCGAGGGTCTCCAGGAGGGCAGAGGAGAGCGGGGGCCGGGCCGGGTGGGGCTTGTCGCCAGGGGCGGGGCCAGCAGCGGGTCACGCCTACTTGAGTTCCTGGGCCAGCGCAGCGATGTGCTCCACGCGGTCCTGGTGCGCCGCCAGGTCGCTCTCAAAGGCCTCGTGGCGGCGCAGCAACGCCCGCACCTCTTGTAGTGAAGCCGACTCGTAGTCGCGCTGGTTCAACATCTCCTCCTTCCCTGCTCCGAGAGAGAGGCCGGGCTCTGGTCACCCAGAGGCGGCTGCGGCAGGAGCAGGGGCTTTGGTCTGGGTTGTGAGGGCAGGTGAGGACACCTGCCGGGCTACCCCGGGGGTTTGCTCTAAAACGCCAGAGCGATAACGTGAGACTCCTGATCCACCGGACACACACAGCACTGTCCAGGCTGCCTCTCGGCAGTTTTGTAACTATCTGGTCTCCAACTAACTCTCAAGGACTTTGGGAGCCCCACAAGCCTCTGACCTGATTTCCTTGCTCACCACTGTTTCCCCAGCGCCTGGCACAGTGCCTGGCACTTGGTGGGCTCTTAACGAGTATTTGTTGGAGGAATGAATAATGAATGTAAAAGTGCTTTGTGAGTGATAATTATAATTTTGCAATTAAAAAACAACAAGCATAATAATGGTAGGGACACTTTATTGAGTGCCTGTGCATTGTGCAGAGGAAGTGATAAATGACTTCCCCAGGTCACACAGAAAGCTGTAATTTTAAGAAATTCTTCCACCAAATGATTGTTATTCATTATGTCCAAAATCCCTTTTGAGTGTTTGTTCATTATTGTTAGGCAGGACTCATTCTTTTTTTTTTTTTTTTTTTTTTTTTGGCACTGGGGATTGAACCCAGGGGCACTCCACCACTGAGCCACATCCCCAGCCCTATTTTGTATTTTTTATTTAGAGACAGGGTCTCACTGAGTTGCTTAGGGTCTCGCTAAGTTGCTGAGGCTGGCTTTGAACTCGCGATCCTCCTGCCTCAGCCTCCCAAGTGCTGGGATTACAGGTGTGCACCGCTGCACCCGGCTCATTCATTTTTATAGCAGTTTTAAAATTTGTTCTAATTGGTAGGATTCATTGGACAGAACACTGAATGAATGATTTGATTTGATCCAGAATGATATATTTGATGCATGCAATATTTTGCATCAATATACATTGAGTATGACAAGTGATGTCAGAGTTCAGGACTAACTCGCCTTTGGACACCTGCTACATATACAAATACAATGGTAAATGACAATAAGACCTACAGAGGGTCTAAGCCTAGAAAGCGGGGAAGGTCCTGAATTTACAGATCAACTCTGGTCCAAAGAGGGGCTGAGGTTGCAAGGTGGCAAGTCAGGGTGGGACTAGAAGTCTGGCCTCCAGCTTCCCTGCAGGGTACCTACACTGATCTTGTGCATTTGCTAGGACTCCACTCCAGGAGAGGCTCAGCCCCATGAGGGGTACCTACCCCGGGTCCAGGCTTCGTGTAAAGAGGCCTTCTGCTGGAACTTCTCAGCCAGATGCTGAAGGCGCTGTAGGCGCCGGATCTCTGACAGCAGCCAGTCCTCATAACCCTTTTCCACTTGCTCCAGCCCCCGCCACGCGTTGGCAATGTCCTGTGGGGCAGGCAGAAGTGCCCTCCATTGAGGGTCACCCATTGTACAGATAGGGATACAGAGCCCACAGTCATGCAAGGCATGTGGACAGGACTGGGCCCCCCCGACGCCCGCCTGGCTCACCGAGACCAGCTTGCCCTCGGAAGGCATGAAGGCGGGCCGGTGGCTGAGCCGCAGCTTGGTCTGCAGCGTGTTGAAGTTGATCTCCAGCTGGCACTTCTCCTGAACTCGGGGCGGTTTGTGCAGGCGCCGGTAGTCCCGAAAGTCCTCCAACTTACGCTGCATGGCACTCATGCTGGGCTCGCCCACACGGTTCTCCAGCCATGGGACAGTGCGGCGGATCCACTCCAACAGCTGCCAGGGCCAGGCAGGGGCAAGCTGAGAGCTCTGAGCAGACCTGGCCCTTGTCACTCACCCCTCTCCACCCACACTGAGAGAGTCAGAGCTCATGGGAGCAACTGTCACCACTATGGGGCAGTCCATCCTGATCAGGAAAGGAGTAAGGTGGTTGATTTTTTTTTGGTTTTGTTTTCTGCAGTTCTGGGGATCGGACCCCAGTATGCTAAGCAAGTGTTCTACCACTGAGCTACACTGCCGGCTCCAGGATGGTTCATTTCTGGGTCTAGGGGCCAGTTTCATGTTGGCACAGAGCTAAGGGTCACGTGGCTGCCTAAATATGAGGGCATGGATCCATGAATGAGGAGTGAATCAGTGACTAACCAGGAGCTTGGGTGGTCAGAAGGTCAGGTGATGGGTGGGGAGGAGCAGGAGGAGGCTGGGAGAGGCCAGGTCTACTCTGAGAAGAGGGAGGCTCTGCAGGCCCATGCTGGGGTTAGCAGGGTTGGGAAGGCCTGCAGGGCCAAGGTGGGCAGAGCACAGTGGGAGGGGACTTTCTGGGCCAGTCTCACCTCACTGGCCAGCTTCTCGTACTCTTCCATCAGTTTTTCATTTTCCTGGTTCACAGCCAGCACCTTGCAGATCCTGTTGGCAGCTGTCTCGGCCTGTGGTAGGGGTGGGCAGTAGGGCTGGCATAAGACAAGCTGCCTTGGATGCCTCAACCCAGCCTCCCTCTGCAAGACTCTTGAACACCTGGGCCAGGCAAACAGGGGGAAGGATAGGGGTGCACATTTCTTAGGTGGAGAGGGTGCTTCCAGGTCAGAGGCCTCTGCTTCTGAAGTCCCTAAAGACCAAGGGTGTGCAGCAGGGACAGTGGCACTTCCACCTACACCATCTGGCACTGCCAAATGTTGGACTGCTGCCCAAGTTGGGCCCTTGGGTCTGTAAGCTCAGCCCGGGCAGCAGTGCCCTGGGGCAGCAGCAAGGCCCCCTTACCTGCTCAGCCCCCGCGAAGGCATGGTAGAAGCAGGAGACATAGGTCATGATGGCCTTCTCATCTGGCTTTGGAGTGTTCACGATGTCTGGGGAGGGCAACAGGGTGCATGTTGACCAAAGCCAGGGGTGGAGAATGGCTCAAGCCCCTGCTAGGCAGAGAACCCTTCAGATGGGAGAGGCAGTGACATCTAGTCCCCACCAGCCAGCTGCCCCAAACCTAGCATTTTCCTCATCCCCAAAGCCAGGGTGAGCAAAGCGTGAGGCCATGGGTAAGTGAACAGACACTGTGGCCCTCATAAGGGACCAGTCCACACTGCCTGGTACCCGGAACCACCTTGTAACTCTGTCTGTCTTTCTCCCAAGTCCACGAGCCCCTCAGTCCATGGCCAGACCAGTTCTTTATCAGTGCCCACACAGCAGGTGCTCAGAAAATGTTTGCTGCTTCACTGACTAAGTGGCTTGCTTGGGCACAGGGTCCAGAGGCAGGACGTGCCCCAGAGGAACTGCCAGTCTTGTGAGACCTGGATTATCCCCGATAATCGAGGGGGCTAGGATATGAGGGTGGAGCCATTCCATAGGGGAAAGGCAGGAGAGGGCAGGGGGACAAAATGGAGGGGGATGGTGGCAGGAACAATTGTGACCAGGGACCTGGTGGTAGGGCAGAGCATCCCAGGAGAAGGGCCAAGCAGGGCGGAGGGCTGAGGGTGGACTGCACCTGCTCATGAGAAAGTGGAGGCCTCACCTGGGTGGGGCGCACTCTCACCTTCCGCATCCAGCATCTTGGGGATGTCCAGGTATTTCTCTGCCACTTCAAAGGCAGTGTTCAGGTTGCCAATGGGGTCATCCTAGGTGGGTGTGAAGGGAAGACTGAAAGGTTGGCTGAGGGCAGAGGTCAAGGGCTGGGGCTGGGGCAGCAGAAGCCCACCTTGCGCAGTTTGGCATAGTCGATGAGGTCAGGCCGGTGTCGGTGGATGAGAGCACAGAGGGCCAGACCATCCTTCCAGCTGGACAGAGAGAAGTGAGTGTCAGGCCTGGCTCAACCCGAGGCCCAGGAGTCCCTGCCCGACGGCCTCAAGTATAAAATGGACTAAAGCACACACTTCTTGGCTTGGTGTATGATGTCCCTCATCACCAAACTCAGACCATCTCCTCCAGCTCCTCCAGGTTCTCTCACCTGCCCTCTGATTAGACCAGACCAATCTCTGGATGTGCTTGGCCTCCAGCTTCCCTCTGGCTGGAATGCCCTTTGGGGATGTCTTCCAGACTCAGGAATTCTCTGTAACCCTCCTGAATTCAGTTCCACTGATTAAACATTTACCAGTCCTTCTCTGTTTAGACACTGCTCCAGGAACTTGGCCATGACCCCTCCCTTCCCTGGGGCTTAGGACAGGGTGGGGGGACAGCTCTGTGCCCTCGCTGATCAGGACAGCCTTCTTCCTGCCCCAGCACCGACCAGCTGACAGACCTGGTGTGGAAGTTCTGCACGTTGACATTGCGGTATGGGGCTGTCTTCCGCTGGCACCAAAGGAGCAGGCCTTCCTTGGCCGAAGTTTCTGGATGGCAAAGGGGTGGATGGGAACATTAGCTGGAAGAGGGTCTGAACCAGTCCTTTCCCCGGCCTCCTCCGCCACCACTCACCTTCCACTGAGATGTCCTGGATGGCGAAGCGGAGGATGATGGTCCAGATCATGCCCAGGGTCATCTTCAGGTTCCCGTCGACGATCTCTGCAAGGAGGAAGCGAGAGGACAGTTCTGGCTGGTACTCAAAGCCTGTTTGTCCAGGCCTCAGGGCACAGTCCTCTCATTCATCCCTCTGGTTCTGGAGTTGGCACCTAGTAGGTGAGCTGCTAGCAGGCACTCCATAAACACTTATTTTTTAAATGTATTATATTTTAGTTGTAGATGGACACAGTACCTTTATTTTGTTTATTCTTATGTGGTGCTGAGGATCGAGCCCAGTGCCTCACACATGCAAGGCGAGTGCTCTGCCACTGAGCCCCAGCCCCAGCCCCTCATTCTTATGAACACATACTGGGCACCATGTGCTACACCAGCACTTTGGCTACATCTGCTCCTCTCAGTTTCTCCTGTGGGTAGGGATGATTATGCCCATTGTTAAAATGAGGAAACTGAGGCTCACAGAGGTCACCCACTGATGTCAGGAGAGCCCCCATGCCCTGCCCAGGCCCCTCCTGCCCCTCCTCACCCTCAGCACCAATAGACACCAGCTTAACTCCCTTGCTGGCAATGAAGTCCAGGGCCTTGTTGACATTGGCGATTTTGTGAAAACGCATCTTGCCTTTGTCTGGCCTGGGGAGCCTCTCTCCTGAGTGTAAGAGCAGAGGTCAAGGGTCAAAGTCATGAGAAGCAGCCCAAACACTGTCCCCAAATTCCCCCTCCCCCTAAGTCACCTCCAGCACTCTACTGCCATCATCCTCCAGTTCCCCAGCTCCCCTGAGTTCTGAGGCCTCTGTACACACATCTCCACCCTCACCTGAAATGACCTCCAGGAGCAGCATGAGCTTGAGGCCATTGCGGAAGTCCTCCTCTATGTTCTCAATCTGGGTGCCCGCCTTGCGCAGATGAGAGTTGCACCAGGCGGTGAAAGTCTGGGGGAGAGGACAGTGCTCGGCCTCTAGGACTGCGCACAGGGACCCGAGACACAGTCCTGGCTCCTGAGGCTAGATCCCAAAGCCCTGAGCCTTGGATTCAAGTCCTGGCTTGGCTGCTGACTTGCTGTGCATCCTGGGCTAGTCCTCCCCACCCCCACTGCCCTTTCTGAACTTTAGTTGTTCTGGAAGGGAAGAAGTGGGATCGGACTTGGGGTCCACTCCAGCCTTGTCTGGTCTTCAGCACTGGAAAAGAGCTCAGAAAAAAAAATAACACATTCCAAAGGGGGTGCCTCTGAGGTTCAGGGGCCAGCCCAGAGAGGTATGGCTTTTCTGACATCATACGTTCCAGATGGAAGCACACCAGGACCCCAGGGGTTGTGATTGGCCTCCCGGGAGCCTCTGAGTGTGCAAGCACTGTGCAGGCTGTGGAGGATCCACTGAGCACTCAGGCCCAGCCTGACCTAGTCTCTGGAGGTGACAGTCACACCCTTCCCCACACCAGTCTCAGCCTCCATCTGATATGGGAGGGGTACACAGCTGTGGGTTGGGGTGGAGGTGACCTGGAGCCTGGTGCAATAAATATTTATATTTTGCCAACCTACCAAACCTTTGCCCATGAATGCTGCTTTCATTGGGAGAGCCCATGGTTGGGCTCCAGTCCCAGCTGAGCTACTCACTCTCCATAATCTGGGGTCAGCCCTTGCCCTCTCTGGGCTTTTGGTCTCTGCATTTGTACAATTAATACGTCAGACTCATGATGTCTCTGGTCCTTCCTCCAATCTGGCAGGATTCTGGAATTCAAAGCATTCCCACACCACAAAGCAGACACTCCTGGGAGGTGGCCCTGGAAATTCTTTCCCTTATCCAGCTTTCCAGAGACCTTGGGAGCTGGACCTGAAAGATGCTGCTGTAGATATGGTGCTGTCATTGGTAAGGGTGGGGAGAGAGCTCCCTGTCACTGGAGGTTCAGTACATGCTTAGTACTAGTCAATGGCGGCCCAAGCACTAGAGAGGGCATTTGTCCTCCCTGAAGTTCCTTCTAACCTTGGAGTCTGGATGCTCTGGGTCTGGATAGGGCAGAGGGATAGGCAGGTCTGGGTGAGACCAAAAAGGACTCTTAATGACAGTCACGTTGGTCTGAGAAGTGCTGGGATAGACATGTCCAGTAATCCCTGGGAGGGACTATCCAAATTGGGTGGGGGCCTCTTGGGAAAGGCTCACATTCGATCTGAACTTGAAGGAAGAGCAGGAGCTCCTCAGACAGGGAAGGGCAGGCAAGGGCACTCCAGGCAGGGACTGCCACCAGGCAAGTGTGCTGGGAGAAACAGTTGCTGTTTGTGGGACTACAACTTTCTGGGCACTACTGGAATGAAGCTGGGGGTGTTGGGGTATCAGTGATGAGAGGCAGGCCGGAGGGGTGGCAAGGGCCAGGTCATGCATGATCTTGAGTGCTAAGCTGGAGAGTTTGAACTTGATCCTGAGAACCACAGGGAGCCAGCAAAGCTTCAGGCAGGAGGAAGGTGGGCAGAACTGGTTTCACAAAGCTCATTTTGTTTGCAGAGTGGAGACAATGGCTTGGCAGAGCAGAGGGAGAAGTGAGGAGGTGTTGATGGGGTCAAGGGCATGAGAGGAAGGGCATCAGCGAGGAGGATGACACAGGATCAGGTGAGTGAGACAGGCAGGGGTGTTATTTGGTCTCTTGTGGAATCCCAGCACCTAAAACAGCTCTGGCACACAGTAGGACTTCCCACAGAAATATTCATCAAACAAATGTTTCTAGGTGAGGATGAAGGAAGAAGAATCAGGAGGGAGGAAGTAGGAGTGCTCTGGGACTGTGGGAAGGCCCTGGATGGAGGAGTCACTGATGAGAAAGGGAGAACTCAGGAGCAGGGATGGGGCAGAGCTAAAGCTGACCGCAGGGTGTTTAATTTATTACAACCTTGTAATAAATAATATCGGACGAGAAAGAAAAGGTCCAAATGTCCCGCTGCAGGGGCTGCTGATTGATTTAGAGAGCACCCGCCCTGTGCAGCTGTTGCATGAATGGCTGAGGTGGGTGGTGGTAAGTTTGGACGAAAGGATGTGTCTGATATTTTAAGTGACAAAGGCAAGATACAAACTGGCATGTGTCATATGAGGGGCATGTGGACCTGGAGCTGGGAGAGGCCTGGGCGGTTAGAGGGGGGATAGTTGTTGCAGAACAGGTGGTGGCTGGAGCCAGGGGCAGAGATGACATCACCAGGAGATTGCCGAATCCAGGGACCACAGCCATGCTTAGAGACAGGTGCAGGGGGAGCCTGGGGGGAGTATGTCACCCCAGGGCACCCCAGTCCAGTCAGCTAAGCCTCTCGACCCCTAGGGCCAACTCCTGTCATCTAACCTACCGGAAATGCTCTGATTCTAAATTCTGGGGTGCTCAGATCCTGGAATTCCATGGTGTACCCCAGTGCCCTGCCCCTTCCTAGAGCCCTGGGCGGTGAGCCCTGAGTGGTTGGCAAATGCTTAGCAGGCCACCCTGAGCCACCACTTCTCAAATTTTTCTCATTCCAGCTGGGATAATTTTCTCTTTAGGGAACCCAGGTGTCCTGCCCCCTCCAGTAGGGAAAGTCTGGTAGTGAGCATAGTTCAGGGAGGGAGGGGACCAAGTGCCCTACAAGGCTGGGTCTGGGCAGCACCTGCCATGCGCCCCTCTCCAGCTCCCCCAAGGCGCTGCCTCAGCACAAAGTGCCCATCTGGTTGGAGAGTCAGGTTACTGCGTAAGGGGACCCGGGCTCCCCTCCTCCCGACCTGGTGGCCTTTTCAGCAGACTCAGGGAAGGGCTGGTGGGAGGGGTATCTTGTGAAGGAGTGGGGGAGGGGAAAGGGACAAAGATCCTCAGATTGGGGTGCCTGTTTTTTGACAGTGTATGATTTGGAGCCTACCCTTTTTCTTTTCTGGGCCTGTTTCCTCAACTGTCAAGAGACAGGGTGACTATGGACCCCGCCCTAGGAGAGGAGAGGGTAGGGTGGGGTCTGAGAAGGCCTTGCTCCCCCACAATCCCTGGTGTGCCTAGTTGTTCCCCTCGGGGTGGAACCTGGGAATATTTGGAGTGTGGGGAGGGCCGGGAAGAATGCTTATTCTTGTGAGCCCCCACCCCTCAACTTGGATCTCCTGGCCCAAATCCATCTTTGCCCCAGAAGCGAGGCAGTGGGCCCAGGAAAATGAGCCCTGGGGTGGGGAGTGGGGGTTGCCCAGGAACTTTCCTTGACATCCTAAGCTCCTCATGAGGGCTCCCAGCCCTCTCTTCCAGCCCTGGGGACAGCAGAGGGCTGCGGGGCAGAGCCTGGCTGGGGAGTGACAGTCTAGGTTAAAGTCAGGCTCTGCCCGGACCTGCTGAGATGCCCAGGACAAGCTGCCTGGCCTCCCAGGCCTCAGTGTTGCCGTTAGGAAATGGGTGAGCACTCACTTTCCGCTGCTGCTTCTCCCAGGCCGGGTCCAGCAGCAGGTCACGGTCCCAGTCCTCCTCCTGTTCCATGTACTCGCCGCCCCCGCCGCCCGCGAAGGGCCCCTCCCCGGCCCCCAGACCCTCGGGCTGCATAACCATCATCATCTTGCTTGGGCTCCTGGCTCCGCTCCGCGCGTTCCGGGACACCCGGGCCCCGTTAAGTAGGCCCCGGCCCAGCCCCGGATCGGATTCGCACTAAATATGGGGGAGGAGGGTGGGGCCGGATAGGGGCGAGGGCGCTCGGGTGAGGTCCAGACAAGAGGTTGCGGTGGAGCCAGGGACTGCGCAGTTGGGGGCTGCAGGGGTAGATCTCGCGGCGAAGATCCGGGGTTCGAATTCCACTTCCACCGCTTGGGCACTGTGTGACTTTGGGAAAGGCTTAGGTCCTCTCTGTTTCCTCATCTGTAAAATGGAGATGACCATACTAACAGGGGCTGCAGACCACCCTAAAGGCTGCCCTCCAGGTCTCCTCCTGATCATCTTCCTGCGCTGCAGGGTACAAAACGGAGCCCTATCCCCATTTCACAGTCAGAAACACAGAGGCGCGAGCTGTTTTGAATGTTTTCTGGGGTGATGAAGGGAGACATCCGAGCATGGGGAGGGGCTCCGAGCCAGCTGGATGGGCCTAGGCAGGGCTATTAATATCGGGGCGGCCGTGGGGTGCGGGGAG
This sequence comes from Glaucomys volans, assembly GCA_020662805.1. NCBI lineage: Eukaryota > Metazoa > Chordata > Mammalia > Rodentia > Sciuridae > Glaucomys > Glaucomys volans. Next base: position 80,032 of record JAJEJO010000171.1, on the reverse strand, counting down.
AATGTGCTGAGCCGGGAAACCCCGATGCCACCGCCGCTGCAATTCAACCCTCCCGGCGCGCCAGCCTGCCGCACTAGAGGGCGCGGCTTCGGTGGAGGGGCGGGGTCTCCGCGGGCGGGCGGGGCCATGACTTCGCAGTGTCACCTGGACTCCAGCGCCAACCGGACTCCGAGCATCTCCTGGCTCATTGATCCACCAATCAGCTCTCCGCATCTGCGGCCGCTCCCTTCGAGTCCAGCGCTCACGGCTCTCCTTCCGAGTTTCTATTGGCCGTGCAAGACGTCCGTCGGCTGCTATCTCCGCCCCAATACGGAAGCGGCGGGTCCTCGGGATCCCACGGCCGGTGCGGCTGGACCATGGGGCATCCCTGGGCGGCGGCGAGCGCCGAAGGAGCGTCCACGAGGCTGCCTCTCGTGCTCACGGCGCTGTGGGCAGCCGTCGTGGGCCTGGAGCTGGCCTACGTGCTGGTGCTGGGTCCAGGGCCGCCCCCTCTGGGACCCCTGGCCCGGGCCTTGCAGCTGGCTCTGGCCGCCTTCCAGTTGCTTAACCTGCTGGGCAACGTGGGGCTCTTCCTGCGCTCGGACCCCAGCATCCGGGGCGTGATGCTGGCCGGCCGCGGTCAGGGCTGGGCGTGAGTGGGGCGCGGGGTCCGGGGGCAGAAGCGGGAGTCTCGGACTGGGGAGGGGCTCCAGGACCTGGGGTGTTAGAACCAGATTACTTTAGCATCCGGGTTGTTAGAGCCAGAGAACTCCTTTAGAACCTGGCATGGAAGAACCAAAATGAATACTATTTACTCACTCAGATACTTACTCAGCACAGCACCTCCTGGTGTGCGAGGGTTTCAGATTCTCCACCTCCTGGAGTCGATCACGTGGGGGAGGGCAGATAATGAACTACAGGCACAATAAGTAAGCAAATTATATAAAATGTTATATGGTGCTGGTGTGGAAGCAAGGATTAGAGCAGGGTATAAGGAGTGCAAGGTTCAGTTTTAAATTCTCACTACAATAAGTGTTTGAGGCGATGGATTTGTTAATTACTCTGATTATGCTGCTTTGTATTCAGAAGTCATAACATCACTTTGTACACCATAAATATATACAGCTATAATTTGTCAATTTACAATTAACGAATGAAATTTTTAAAAATAAAAATAAGTAGGTGGTCAAGGTGGATCTCATTTGAGCAAAAACCTGGAGGAAAGGGTTAGCTGTGTTGGAATTTGAGGGTAGAGTGTTTCAGGCAGAGGAAACAGAACCATGCAAAGGTCCTGGGGCAGCTGTGTGGCTAGCATGTTTCCGGAACAGCAAGAAGGCCAGAATGGCTGGAGTGGAGTGAGAAAGGGGAAAAGATGACAGAGATGTAAGGACCTTGTAGGACATTAAAAGCTCTGCTTTTTCGCAGAAAAGAAATGGAGAACTGGGGCTGGGGATGTAGCTCAGTTGGTAGAGTGCTTGACTTGCAAGCACAGGGCCCTGGGTTCTAATCCCCAGGACTGCAAAAAAAAAAAGAAAAAGAAATGGAGAGCCAATGGGGAGGGGGGAAGCGGAGGAGGGCCATGAGTTAGTCTTGAAAAGGATCAGCCTAGCAGCTGAGGTGAGGCTACACCAGGAGAGAAGTGGAATCAGGGGGATCAGGCAAGAAGCTACTGCAGTGATGCAGAGGACAGTTCATGGTGACATGAATTGAGGTGAAGGAAGTGAGAAGTGTGCTCTTGGGTGTTACTGAGGCCAGCGGTAGAATTTAGGGCTGGGGAAGTCAGAACTGGCAGCGCCGTGCTCGCACCGGAGGTCTGTGAGTCTTTTCCAGCCTGCACGTACCTGTGAAGAACCTCAGGCTTAGAGGAACCCAAGGCTGGTGGCTGTTCTGCTTCCCCAGCGTGGGCTGACCTGGGCATGATCTGGGGCATGCAGAGCTGCTGGGAGCACTGACGCTGTGGTTTCTTCCCTGCAGTTACTGCTACCAGTGCCAGAGCCAGGTGCCACCACGCAGCGGGCATTGCTCTGCCTGCCGCATCTGCGTCCTGCGCCGAGACCACCACTGCCGTCTGCTGGGCCGCTGTGTGGGCTTTCGCAACTACCGGCCCTTCCTGTGCCTGCTGCTGCATGGCGCTGGTGTCCTGCTCCACGTCTCTGTGCTGCTGGGCCCCGCCCTGTCAGCTCTGCTGCGGGCCCACTCACTCCTCCACACTGCTGCCCTCCTCCTGCTGCCCTGGCTCATGCTGCTCACAGGTGGGGAGGCCGGGTGTATCTGAAGCAAGGCAGAGGCCCCTGTATTGGGCCAGGAAGTAAAGGCTGTTTCGGTGGGAGGTGGGATTTCCTGTTGGCTTTCCAGGAGGCAGTGCCTTGGGATCCCATCCCAATGTCATTTATGGGGGTAAAGGCAGGCTGGCACTCAACTGGGTATGCAGAACTGTACTTTAAAACAGTGCCCCAAGACAAGGGCAGAATTCCTGCTGGGAGAATCAGGAGGGATTTCAGGACTTGTTGGCAGAGGAGGAAAGGGCAGTGGGAGCCCATAGGGGTGGTTGGGTGGTAGGAGAGCATTTTTAGGGGAGGTGAGCATTCAATCGATAGCAGCTGCATGAACAAAGGCCCCCGAGAAGAGCAAAGGCAGCTTGGGAATTGTGAGAATAAAGGCTGGGACAGTAGGCCAGGACCAGAGGGTGGGGGTCCTGAATACTCGTGTTGGAGATGGCTCTGATTTATGGGGCAGCAGGGAGCCAGCGAAAGTTCCAGGCAGTGGAAGGCCCAGTCATTGGGAATTGGGAGGGAAGACTTGGAGCAGGGCCTGTTGAGATACTGTGTTCTGGATGACATGCATGTTCGATACCACCCACGATAAAAGCCCCACCCCTACCCCTGATCTTTCAGTCTTTGTTCTCTCCCTGCTGGAATGCTTTGGGCTTTCTCTCCTGACTCCTTCCTCCTGACCTTTAGGATCCTTCTGTAACCTTGTTCTGCAGCTAGAAACCTCCGATCATTGAGAAGTCGCTGTACCTCCTCATCCATTCCAAGCCCAGCTCTTCCCCAGAGACCCCCAGAGGTCCACTGTCAGAATCTTCTGCCCACACTGGCCCCTGGCCAGCCCTCCTGCACCTCCTTGATGCCCCCTGCCACTGAGTGCTCCAGCTGCTCCTCCTGGGGTCGCCTCAGCCTCTTCTCTTCACCCCTCATCATTGAGGACTTGGGCCTTGGCTCTGCATCTGTCAGTCAGCCCTGGGCCCCCCTGACATCAGGAGCGTCTGAAAGTCTGCAGAGGCCTCAGCTTCTTGACCTCTGTGTTACTTCCCTCCACTCCCATGTCCAAACTGCAGTCCTTGTCAGGGTCCCAAATGTGTCACCCATCCATCATCCCTCTCTGCCTTCCATTCCTCTCCTTCTCTCCATCTCTCACTCTTGCACTGTGACTCCTGCTCCAGGGCCTGCTGGGCCCTGCAGGCTTCTGGTCGTCACCTTTCTGTCCATCTGCTGCGTCCCATCTTCGCTGCCCCACGTACAGCTTAGAGCCCTCCATTTCCACAAGTCTGCCAACACTACAAGCTTCCCTGCTCATCTTCCTTGCACTGGGCCTTCCTGGCTCCTCCGTGTCTGTCTAACCCTGGCTTCTGAGAGCTGCCAGAGACATGCGGTCCTCTGTGGCAGGTTGGACCCATACCATGCCCATGGCTGCTGACCTCAACAGGCCTGCAGCTGTGCCTGGCCATCCTGTTTTCTCATAAGCCTGCTGGCCCAGTGGCTGCAGTTCTCTGCCCACCCACCCTCCTGGCCCCCCGAGTCATCACAGAGAGAACAGGACATCAGATGACATCCCAAATGGCTCTGTCCTCAGCTTTCCAAGCCTGGTTGACTGGCCCTAGCTCCAGGCCTGGTGCCCTCCCTGCCACTGCCCCATGGTGTCCCACCCCTGCCCTGGACCCCACTCCCTCCACTGGCTTCCTCTGGGTTTTCCCACCTTGTACAGACCTTTTGACCCACATGTCCTCCATGCTGTTCAGTTCACATGCAGGCTTCCAGAAGGACTTCCCTCATTCTTCTACCTGCTCTGCCTGACTTCTGTCCCCACCTCTCCTCTGACACTGCCACAGACAGGCCCAGGCTCTGTCACCACAAAAATCACAGGGCTTTTCCAGTTCTCTTCTTGCTTTGGGAGACTGTTCAGACTAAAAAACTGCTCACTGCCCCAATCTTGACAATTCTGCACTTGGCCTCACCGATGTCTCCAGCTTGGGCCTTCGGACCTTCCTTTGCAGTACCCCCACTTTTTTTCTTTAGAGACAGGGTCTTACTATGTTGTCCAGGCTGGTCTCAAACTCTTGGGCTCACGCGATCCTCCTGCCTCAGCCTCCTGATAACTGGGACTGCAGGCACACTCCTGAGCCCAGCTTGGTTTCTCTTGTATCTGATGCCCAAGGATCCCCCCACTTGTAGGTCTAGGTGACATTGTCGTCCCACTTCACATACTTTCGCAGTTCCAGCTGCTTCTGGGGTCCTGGGAGACCCCAGGTCCTCACTGCTCACAGATCTGCTTGTCCAGCCTGGGTTTCTTCCTGAGCTTGCAGATGCAGACCCACCCATCCCACCTCTGCCTTGGAACCTGCAAACAAATTGTTCTCTCCCAGTTTATCAAAGTCGACAAAACCCGCTTCCCCTGCTCCCTCAGTGTGTTTGCCTGCCAACTCTCTGTCACCAGCTCTCTTTTATTGAAATAAAATTAATCATTTTAGCCATTTTACAATTTGGTGGCTTTTAGTATATCCAGAGTGAACACAGTGCCACCATTGTCACTGATTTCACCACATTTTCACCCTAAAAAGAAACTCTGAACCCATTAAGCAGCTCCTTCCCGCTCTTCTGATCCCCAATCCTCACAGCCACTAAGCTGCTTTCTGTTTCTACGGATTCCCTATTCAGGACATTGCAGATTGCAGATGTAGATTATACAACATGGAACCTTTTATGTCTAGCTTCTTTTGTTCTTTATGCAGCCAGTACTTGTTGCTTGCTGTGGCCAAGAAGGTAAAGAGGCTGTGCTTTTCTATTAGGACACAGATCGAGGCTGTAATTAACTGAGACAAGATTAGTTTGATGTCTGTCTGAGAGTTCCCAGAGGGCCCAGTTGCCATCTCATCCCAGGGGAGTTTTGTGATGCGTGGATGAAAGTCACATGCAGTCAGGGGCTCTCTGCCTGATTCCCAGCACAGGCTGGCCAGCGAGTAGCAGACTCAGAGTTTGCAGAACAGAGAAGTGAGCCCTGCTTTGTGGAGGGTAGCGGGGGAGGGAGGGCCAGAGCTGGGCTTTGGGAGGGCTGGGCCAGACTGCGGCCCCTGACCCTCTCTGCTTTGTCTCTGCAGGCAGAGTGTCTCTGGCCCAGTTCACCCTGGCCTTCGTGATGGACACGTGCGTAGCAGGTGCACTGCTGTGTGGGGCTGGGCTGCTCTTCCATGGGATGCTGCTGTTGCGGGGCCAGACCACGTGGGAGTGGGCTCGAGGCCAGCACTCCTATGACCTGGGCCCCTGCCACAACCTGCAGGCAGCTCTGGGGCCCCGTTGGGCCCTCGTCTGGCTCTGGCCCTTCCTGGCCTCCCCGCTGCCTGGGGATGGGATCACCTTCCACACCACAGCTGAGGTGGGACTCACGGCTTCCTGACTCCAGTGGGAGCTAGAACTGAAGCGGGCAGAGGGGAGCCCGAGACAGGCTGATATTTCCTTCAATTCTGGCCCTCGAAGTCAGCAGTGGGCAACCTCAGCCCCTTCCTTGGCTTTGCCCCTGCCCAGCTGGACTCCCTGCCCAGGACTTGGGCCCTGCAAGTCCTCTTTGGGCAGATGATTGCAGAGGAGGGTCTGGCAAGGGGCTGCCCAGCCTGCCTGGCTGCCTTTCTGCCAGTCTCATAAGGTACCCACCTGGTCCTTGACCTCCCTCCATCTTTGCTGGGTTTCTGGTCCCTCAATTTGTTACCCTGGCTGCTTTTTCTCCTTCCTCTGATTGTCATGCCGGGACATCACCGAGAACCTACGTGTCTGCCGTGCCTAGGTATCCTTTGGCCCTGGTGGGGTAGGGGTGGGATCCAGGCACTGAGAATCTGAACATGTTCTCCAGGAACAGCGCTTAATAGTTTAGGGCAGTTCTGCAACAGCAGTTTCATGGATGCTCTCAGCTGAGCTGGGCACGGGTCAGTGGCTGGCTTCTTTGTGAAGCTGCTGGTTGCCATGACCAGCCAATGGGGTAGTAAATGGAGGAGGCAGAATGTGAACCCAGGTCTTTGTGCTTTTGCCTTCACCCTCACACAGCTAAAGGAAGTGAGTGGGAGAAAAATCTAGGCACAGGTCAGCTGGGGTGTCACTGCCCGTGAAGGAGGACCCC
>JAJEJO010000171.1:15198-73269 GCA_020662805.1 Glaucomys volans | reverse complement strand
TGTGTGTACAGATCAGTTTTGGGGAAACTGGGGACTACATAAAATTGACTTTTCCAGTTTGTGAATATGGTGTATTACTTCATTGGATGTTTAAAATAAAGTTATACTTTTTTTTCACAAAGATGTCTTTGTTATATTTATTTTGTTCTTTATTTGTATGTGGTGCTGAGGATCAAACCCAGTGCCTCACACACTAGGCAAGCGCTCTACCACTGAGTTACAACCCCAGCCCCGGTTCCATGTATTTCTTAATAGATGGTAGTACATAAATTCACATAGTGTTTCTCCCTTCATCTCCATGAACAGCTATGAAAAGAACTCAGATCAGATGTTTTTGTTTTGAGTTCATACAGTTCGTAGCACAGTTCACTGTGTGACTGGGTGAGAGGGACTGCAAGGTTTGGCCAGTACGCAATCCTGCCGAGACAGTCGCGTACACACAGCTCCTGCGATGGGCTCATCACCCTCTTGGGCAGGCTCTTCCACCTCCAGGTTCTGCAGTTTGAGATCTAAGTGACAAGATGCCCTCTTTCTTCCACATCTTTTTGTTTTTATTACCTCCTGCTGTTTCCACTGGGCCTTGGCTGGCTTGATGGAGAAACCCTTCCCCATCCTGACCCAGGTGGTTTGTGTCCAAGTGGCTGGGCAGTGTGGGGAGAAGAGGGAAGGCTCTTTCTTTGGCCCAGACCTGCTGCCTCTCTTAACCTGGCTCCAGATGAATTCCTTGGAAGGGCTGGGGTCGGCTATGACATCCCTGTCCCTGTGACTTTGGCAAAGAAGCGACAGTGGCAACCAGTTTGGAGCCCTTGGTCTTTTTTTGGTACTAGCGACTGAACCCAGGGTACATAACCATTGTATCGCATCCCCAGCCCCTTTTTACTTTGAGACAGGGTCTCACCAAGTTGCTAGGCCAGCTTTGAACTTATGTTCCTACTGCCTTAGCCCCCCAAGTTGTTGGGATTACAGGCATGGGTCACGATGCCTGCCAGAGCCCCTGGTCTTGAGGGCAAAAGCTGTGAAGCTGCTCCTTTCCATATTACCTTTCTGGGCTGACTCCTTTCCTGCAGAGGGGCTGCCAAGCCCATAGGGTGTTGGAGCTAAAAGCAGTTTAGAAAATGCTTCATTTTACACAAGGAAAGACTGAAACCCAGAGGAATCTGGTTACTTCCTGCAAGCCTGAGCTTTGTGCCACACACCAGGACACACCTGGTCAGAGAGGGAAAGATGTAGTTTCCCAGGAGCAGGGCTGCGGGTTTCCAAGTGGCTCAGGTGGCCTGTGAGGACAGCTAGCGAGACTGGCCAGGGGCTCTGAGCACTGGGGTCTAGATGGAGCCTCTGCTTGGCCTCCAGCCTCACTCTGTGCCTTTCATGGGCACCTTTCCAGCCAGTTCGCTGCTCTGCCTGCTGCCCAGTGAACTTTCCACCCTCAGGGATGATTGGGCCTCCTAGGCACAGAAGTGCAGCCTGATGGGCTTTAGGACTTCAGTCTCCTGGGCCCCTCTTGGGGTGCTGCCTGCCTCTGCTCTACCCAACTCCACTTTCCTGTCCAGAGACACTCTGGGCATCCAGGTCAGAAGTAACTGCTGTGTGGTCTTCAGGACTGCACATGGGCACTCTCTGCCCTCCTGCACCACCTCTTCCCCTGGTAACCTACATGGGAAGGTGGTGACAGAGTCCAAGCCTTGGGAAAATGCCCTATGGGGTGGCAGCTATTCCTTGGGTGGCTTGCTGAATGGAAAGTGGAGCTCTCTCATCAGTGGAGCAGGGAGAATAGAGTATGGCCTTCACCTGAACCCCAGGACTGAGGGGGGCTCAGTCTCACCCAAGAAGAGCCTCTGAGTTCTCAGGCCAGGCTCTCATCCAATTCTGGCCTTGGCGGGCAGCAGATGAGTGCTGTGCCAGAGGGAAGTGGAAAGGAGGAGGGTCAGCCTCCTTTTCTCATCACGACACCTCAGAACTCTTCCCTGGGACCTGGTGAGGTTTCTGGAAAGAGCTGGGGAGGCAGTAGGCAGCAGAAGCTGCTTCTAGAACAATGCCTGGGCATGTCCTGAGCGAGGAGCTAGGCCTCCTCGGTACTTACTGGCCTGCTGCTACAGCCCATGGCAGGGGTGGTGAGCAGGGGGTGCTTAGGAGAGGAATGGGAAGCTGGCGCCCCAGCACGCTGCTGTGTGGGGAGTGGGCCAGGGCCACTGAACCTGCCAGCTCAGTGAAAGTGGCTGGCTCTTGCTGACTCCATTCGGTAGGGGTCTGATGGCCCAGGGCTCAGGCAGCTTCCAGCCCCTCATTCACAGGCATGTTGATGTAGGCACTCAGCAGGGGCGCACTCTGGCCTTCCCGGAGCACCAGCACCTACGGAGGAGGTAACATAGAGTAGGAACATGGGTTCCCTGCAAAGGCCAAGCCAGCTTGTCTGCACTGACCTTACTGACAGGCCACTAGGGCTCTGCTGCAGGGATGGGGAGGCTGGGAGGCCTTGACTGGGCAGTTTCCATACCCCCACCCTGCAACCCCTGAGGGCCTTCTCCATACTCACCCTACTGACCCCTCCCTAGGGTCCCACTTTCCTTCAAAGAAGTATCAATGGGTGACCTACCTTGATAACGTCCGAGATGCCCTTGTTACTGAGACTCTCCACAAAGGTCTCCAGGGGGTAGCTGAGCCCTGGCACCAGCAAGGGGACCTAGGTTTGGAGACAAAGAGGTAAGGAAGTCAGCCCTCATGCATAGCTAGTAGTTGGCAGGACACAAAGTATGCTTGTGCCTGCCATCAGCTGTGTCTCAGAATTCCTCAGGGTGGACCAGAACATGGTGCAGAACTGGGAAGCCAATGCTCCAGGGCTGCAAGGTGGGTCTGTGGTTAAACCTAGATCTCTTGATTCCTGCCAAGGCCAGGGCTGCTTATTCCACATTCCAGAGTCTTAAGTGTCTTCTCCTTCCAGCCTGGGATCAAACCTGGGCTGTGGGGGGAAAAGCAGGCCATCTACTCTGTGGTGATTCTCTTTGGGGTAGAGAGGATCTCTTCCTGTAGCAGGAGCAGCTGGGAAGCAGGGTGAGGCTTCCTGGCCCCCAACAATGTTGAACAGACAGGCAAGACCCAGGCTCTACTGTTCCCTACCACCTTCTGTGTGTCCCCCTGGGCCTGTTAGGTTGGGAGAAAGGTGGCAGAGGCAAGGCCTGGTGTTCCTTCCGGATGCCCACCTGGTGTCTGGCTGGAGTTGGTCTGTTGGCCACCTACTAGCCACTGCCCAAGGTCCCTTACCTGTTGGGGACTGTGAGCATCTAATCAAGACCCTGCCCTAACCTGTGGTACCCCAGGTCTCAGGGCAGTGGGGCAGGAGTGGGGAGATCCAGTACCTTGAAGAAGGCCCGAGGCAGGGCATAGAGTGCCTCGTTGTACAGGAAGCAGATCAGCAGCCCCAGCGCAGGTCGGACTGTTGAGGTGTTCTGAAGGTGAAGTGTGAGCTTAAAGGTGGGCCCCAGGCCCTGAACCTGTGCAGGTGGGTGGAGAAGGCCCTCAGGACCCAGGGCCTCGGGTACTGAATCCGAGGAGTCTGGCCCTGCCTAGCTGCTTCTTCATCAGTGTCCTCAAATCACCCCCACAGCCACTCTAGTGCTCTGTCCATCTACCTTCATCAAAATTCACAGAAGACAGACAGGGGTCAGCAGAGGCCTGGAGAGGAGAGGGCCTTGAGGGAGGTCACCTAGCAAGTCGGAGGCAAAGCCAGTCAGGCTCACGGCCCCAACCCCCCTTGGGTCTTCACTGCTGCTCCTGCCCACTCCCCAGGCCTGTTCACCCCCCACCCTCATCCTGGTAGATGAGACTGTTCTCCCTTGTACCCTGAGTTCCTCTGTGCCCCATTCTTCCCCTATATCTATCTACTGGCTTTAGGAAATGAGTGATTAAAAACCTGGGTAGAGCAGACAATACACACAGGGACCAACTGGAAGCTGGCTGGAGCCCTGTGGTCCTTGAGGTCTCTCAAATCTGGGTGTGTGTGGGCTTCTCCTCCCTCATGCCCAGGTACTCTGCAGATGACTACAGCCAGCAGGCTGCCCTTCCCTGTACCAGGCAGTCCTAACACCATGAACTGCCTGTGGCTACTGAAGCAAACAGCTTTCTTCCCTGAACCATGCCATTAGACCCCTTGAGGCTCCTGGGAGGAAGTGCCCCAAGGTGACACTCAGTGCTCCCTGTCCCATGCCTAGGAGCACAGCACAGAACCAGGCAGCTGGAGAGGAAGTCCCCTTCTGTGGCCAGCCACAGTAGAGGGCAGCTCTCCCAGGAGGATGTGGACTTGGTGCCTGGGTCTGTGGAAGAGAGGGAGCCCAGGGCTCGGTCTGTGGCACTGGCTCGGGGGGGTTAACCACATGGCCCTCCTGCCTGGTTAACCAGTCCGCCCTCTGGCCTTGATGCCCCCACACCTGGGTGCTCACCACGGCATGCAGCTTGAGCGGTTCCCGGGCTGTGGGGCTCAGGCTGGACTCAAGGGCCTGCACATAGGCGCGGGCAGCGCGGAGGCGCAGCAGGTAGAGGTCTGTCTGGAAGCTCCGGTGCATGGCTGTGGAGGGAGACATTAAGGCTGAGGCTGCAGGGAGGCTGCTGTGGGGAGGATGTGAGATACATGCAGTAGGCAGGACCTGCAGAGGCTGGGAATGTGGAACAGGAAGCAGAGGCCAAACCCAGCCTTTTGGTGACCTGGATGCGGTGGACTATGCCCTAATGGTTCTCCCACCACCTTGCTGCCTGCACCACCCTAGTCTCCTTCCATGGCTCCTCTGTTCAGCTCTACAGGTTAGTGCTTCCTGGATTCTGGGCCATGGCCCTCCTATTACCCTCCCTGGTCCCCTGGACAGCCTGGGGCCTGCCTTGGCTCTGACCATCTCAAAGAGCAACAGCTGCTGGCTCCTAAGAACAGGGACCTTGTCATTCCCATGTACCTGCACACTGTGTCGTCTCCAGCAGCATCTGGGCGTCTGGGCCTGCAGCTGCTTCTAACTACCCCGAGGTCATCTCCCCCTGGGTGTCCCATAACACCTCAGGTTCAGCACTGTGGAAGCCAGCCTCACCGTCCTCCCTCAGCATCACTGTCCACCAAGTCACCTGATCCACCTTCACCCTAACCATTTGCTAAGAGAGGATGACCCTTTCTCAGTTCACCTCCAGAGTCCCCCAGCCTCGCTCCTGCCACTGCTACTTCTTTCCAGACCCAGTGCCTTGGTCTGTTCTTGCCTTTTTATTTTTGTGAGAGGAACCTTTGTCAACTTAAAATTGAAATTTGTCAACTTAAAATTTGTCAACTTAAAATTTTAAGTTTTGCATCTTTGTTATCCCACTTATCTTTCCTTTTTCTCTAGTACTTTTACAATTTATTTTTAATCTAACCAGAATTAACTTTTGTGTTTGGTATAATCTTTTTTTTTTTTTTTTTTAAAAGCAAATTTTCCTAATTTTTTTTTTTTTTTTTTTAAGAGACAGGGTCTCTACGAGCTGTCCAGGCTGGACTTAAACTCCTGGGCTTAAGTGATCCTCCCACCTTGGCCTCCAGAGCAGTTGGGGCTTCATGTGTATGCTGCTATGCCTGACTCCAATGGTGGTGTTTGGACAGTTGTGCCTTTCCCCATTAATCTGAAATGACACCTTTAATATACACTGACTTTCCACACACACAAGGCCTGTTTCTGGACTTCCGGGATGTTCCTAAATGACTTCTGTCTCCTTCTAAATCAATGCCATCAATTCCTAAAACTTCACAGTTGATTTATAATCTTATAGGGTAAGTTCCTTCATTCTTTTTTTTTTTTAATTTAGTTGTAGATGGACACAATACGTTTATTTTATTTATTCATTTTTATGTGGTACTGAGAATTGAACCCAGTGCCTCACACATGTCAGGCAAGCACTCCACCACTGAGCCACATCCCCAGCCCCGAGTTTCTTCATTCTTATTTCCCCAAATTTCTCAGATTCATTCTTAGAATCAACTGATCAAGTCCTTAAAATGAGAATTTTCTCTGTAATGCTGATGTTTCTAGATTAATTCTGGAAGAACTGACAATTTTACCATTATGTTTTCCCACCCTAAGATTTGGTAACTCTGTCCATTCAGGTGGTCTTTTGTGTTTTTGAAGAAAGTTTTATAATTTTCTGTATTAATTAGACTTTGTGCATTTTCTTGTTACATTTGTTTCTAGGGATCTGTTTACTACTGTAAGTGCTAATGTAACTGGATGTTACTGGTATAGACAACAAAAAAGTCTTTTAAATATTTCACATCTGGTCACCTTTCAGAACTCCCTCCTTCTTTCCTGCTACACTACCCATTGCCTCCCTGACATGTTCCAGGTTATGAAAGCCTGCTCTTTTCTCTGTCCTCCAGTTTATGCTTCAGACTGAGATCAAGATCCACTTTGAAAACAGGGCAAGAACAGTTACTGCACTTCTCTGCTTGACCTCTTTGCCAGTTCCTCACTCCCTAAACACATATCTGAATGTAGCTTTGCATTCCTGGTCCTTGGAGCTGGCTCCAACCTGCCTTCCCAGCTACATCTGGCCACTTGGCCCCTTGGCCTCACAGCTACGTGACAGATGCTGCCTTAAATCCAGGTCAGGGACCTGAGCTGCTACCCCAGCCTCTGCCTAAATTGCCCTCCCCTCCCCACTGTCTGGTGGACTTGTAATTATCTTTTGGCATTAAGTCAATGTCACCTCTCCCCAAGGCTTTCTTGTTTCCCAGGCAAAAATTCCTTATTGCCTTATATGTGCCAACAGTGTAAAGAAACCCCTTCTACTCCTGTCACACAGCATGAAGTCTCCCTAGGGTAGGGACGAGTCTATTTTAAGGCACAAGCTTTGGCATAATCATGTAATAAATGGATGAGGAGGAAAAACTGAACATGCAGAAAAATCTTGGTTAGTTTCTACTTCTGAGAATTCTTGCAGCTAGAAGGGACTGCTGCCCCTCTGAATTCTAAGGGCACCTGCCCTCACCCACAGCACCTATCACCTTGAGGAACAGTGACACATAGGCAGGAGCATCTCCTATGCTGTCCCTGACTTCTAGGGGTGTGAGACTTGCTGGGTTGGCAGAGGTCCCCTCTGACTACCCACGGCACCTGGGTAGCACCCACCCACTTTTTGATCTTGGGAGCAATGGAGGAGGAAGAAGGAGCTGAGTCTTACCAGTGCCAGCCTCCCGTTCTCTCAGTGTCTGATCCACATAGAGCCGAGTCTTTCGAGGCACACTGAGTTTTGTGGCTTGGGCTGGTGGGGGGCCCACCTCACCTGTGCTCTCCACAAACACTGCTGTGCGCTTCAGGATCTTAATTATCAGGCCACCGCCTAAGGAAGTGGACAGACAGAAACAGATCTGTCCTCCCCAGTTCTATCCAACATTTCTATCCTCTCTGCCCAAAATGATCAACTTAGTAGAGAGCCATTTCTATACAGGTCTGTCTTCCTGACAAGACTCAGTTTCTGGAAAGAATAAAATATGTCTCAATAGTGTCCTATCATTAATTCACTCAGCAGCTCCTTACAGAGTACTGAGATGTTCCTGGCACTGTGGCAGGTGAGCTGTGGAGACACTGCCCGACCCAGGCCTGGCCTCTGGGCAGCAACATCGAAGAGCTAATACGTTGTCAGAATGGCAACCCAGCCCCAGGCAGGATGTGACTGCAGGCCTCTCTTTCCACAGCTGTCTTTCTACTTGTGCTTCACCTCCTTCTCTCCTCTTCTTCCAATCTGCCCCTTCATTCCAATGCCAATACCCTTGACAGAACTGAGTCCCCTCACCTCGAGTAGTCATGACAAGGGTGTTGTCCTCACGCCCATAGCGGCCAAAGCAAAGGCTGGTCACTGCATCCTAAATGGAGACACCAGAGTTAAGCTGAGGAATGTCTTGGAGGAGACGACGACTACCCTGGACATAGCAGGTGAGAGGTAAAAAGGGCCAGGGACAATGTTGCCTCCAAAATACTTATTTCCCATCTCTTCTCCAACCTCACTGCCATGGCCAAAGTTCCAGACTAAACACCACTGGCCCTGACTCCTGGGGCAGGATCCTACTCAGTCCGCCAGCCTGTGGTTGTGCCCACCCTGTCCTTCGCAAGGCTGCATCTGTTGCCTTTGAGAAATACCAGCCTCCAGTGGCTTTTGTCCCATCCTCCTCGTCAGGACAATTAAGGCCTTCCACCTCAGACTCCAACCTGCCTCCTCCATCAGTTTTCTCCTTGCTTTTCACAACCACCTGCCCTCATAGCACCTGACAGCTCAAACCTGTTGCTTTCAGATTTTAAAGTGCAACCCAGGAAAATTTATACATACACATGATGGTTTCGCATGGGATACCCTCTGAAATTGTGCTATTTTTAAAAATGTTGCTGATTGTAATCCACTAAATTGAAGTAATGACTCATGAGAGTATAAAAACCTCTGTTCCAAACCCTATCAAACTACCTGGACTCTTCCATCAGAGTGCTTCATCCCTCTCAACCTTCGTTCCTGATGCCCCCCATCTGGAATATTCTCCCTCCATTTGTCCACACACCAAACTAATTTACCAGGTGAACGGCCATTTGCTCCATGAAGTGTCCCAAGAGTTTCATCCCCATCTGCCTCTCACCTTCATCTCCCTGTCACTGGCCCCTCTGCTCTTGTAGCCCTTTGCTCTGCCCTGGTCTGCCCAGTGTTAATGCGCTATGTCTCTTTCTGGCTGTACCTTAGATTGTGAGCTCCCTGAAAACATTATTTTATCTCCCACCCCACCACAAATGGTGATTTCTACATATAAAGTGCTTGAAAAATGTTTCTGAAGTACTTCAATATAGGGCTGGGAGAAGCAGCTAAAAACATTCACAAGCAAGGCTGGAGACTAGGGCAAGGAGAAGTCAACAATAGATGCTGAAGCGGGGGGGTGGGAGGGGCCTCACCGGGGTGCGGATGATGTTGAGCAGGGCCTTGTCGCGGTAAATGCGGACCTCTCCATTGGCTAGCCCCGCCATGACAGCCTGTAGACCCCGGGAACGTTGCTCTAGGAGGTTCATGGTCAGGATGGTGGCAGGCATCTGCACTGTCCACAGTTTCTTACCCTGGCAGGGAATACACAGTGGGCTCAGGGGGCTCAGGGATAACAGCAGGAAGAAGGTGTGGCTTGAAGTTGTGGGGCAGGAGAAGCCAGGAGGGCTTTCCAGCCAAGGAGACTGTGTGGACAGATGTAGAGGGGCTGGGGCTTGCCAGAGGCCACACCTTGTGAGTAAAGCCGTGCAGGCTGTCTTGGGTGCTGCCCACCACCAGGATCTTGTGTACCCGGACAAGCCCCACAGGTTGGGAACTCAGCTCAATGCAGTACTTGGGGCGCTTGGAGTCTCTGCGGAATGAAGACACACTTACATTGACCAAGGGAAACCTCTCCATTCCCTGGCTGACTCTCCTCCTTCTAAGCCCCACAGCCTAACCGGTTTAACCTCAGAGGAGCCCTGGTCCCAGAGCAGATGCCCAGGGGGATGTTTCCACCTCTACCGCTTTAGTAGATGTGTGACATTGGAAAACATCATGTGAGTTCTACCCTGTTCCCTCCTGCCCTTACTCTGGTGACCTATATGATAGCTTGACATTTAACAGAGCTTTCAGTGAGCTTAATTTAGACTAGTCTAGGCAGTGCTAGCAGACTTGGGCAGTTTACTAATTTATGAGAAAAGGAGGAAGAGTATGGCCTGGGCAGATGCACTACTTTCAGTTTCCTGGTCTCCCAACCTTGCTCCCCTTATCCAAAAAGTGGGGATAATTCCTACATTCCAACCATAGGCAAAGTCCTATTTTTCCCTATCACCAAGTTCAGGTCAACATCATGGCCCATCTAATGACTGTGACAGCCCATTGGTCTCCGGGTCTCCTTCTAGTTATTCTCTGCCCAGCAGAGTAATTTTTAATCTTTCTTTTTTGTTTTTTGGGGTTTTTTTTGGTGGTGCTGGGGATTGAACCCAGGGCCTTGTGGTTGCAAGGCAAGCACTCTACCAACTGCGCTATATCCCCAGCCTAATCTTATTTTTTAAGATTGGGTCTCACTCTGTTGCCCAGACTGGTCTAGATGTCCTGGGCTCAGCCATCCTCCTGCCAAGTAGCTGGGACTCCAGGCACATGCCACCAGGTCCAGTTTTCCTCATATTTTTGAGCAACTGGTTTACGCCCCCTCCATGGATGGATGCTCCTGATCACTGTAACCATGTTATTTGTTTCGCACTGAGCCTGCATTTTTCCTCCATTATGCACATCCAATTTGGAGTATCTGGGCTTGCTGACTTTAATACTTGCTTTCCCATGAGGGGAGGGACCGTATTTATAGTGTTGTGTTTATGAGCACAGCCCCAATTCCTTGCACAGTGGTTAATAAATGGTAGGTGCTCAATAAATATTTCTGGAATTAAAAAATGTTGCATGAAATATCAAACTAATGCATAAGGAAGTGTCACATACACTATAAATTGATATAACAAATACAAGAGACTTTCTATTTCCTCCACTTCAACTGCACTGCTCACCTATTATGGCTGCCTCACCAGGCTCCTGCTTTGCCAATACTTGTCTCATAAGCCTCCAGATAGTCCCTCTATGCTCATGGGCTCAGTCTCCTTTATAAAACTCTCAGCTCTTTTAATTCCCATATTAGAGTCCCAAAGCCCCTGGCTCATCTTGCCAGCCCCCGAGACAACCAGCTTCTGCAACATTCCTCTGGTCTGGAGACCACGGCTACCTTCTCAGGATATAGATGTTTCCATTGCGACAGGCAGCTGCAAGCCGGAACTCCACGTCAAACTGGCCAGAAACCTCCAGGAAGACTGGGATGCTGGGAAGGCTCATCTGCAAAGAAGAGGCTCAAACATCCTGATCTCTCAGAGCCGCAGCCCCTCCCTGGTCTGAAGTAACTCCTTTGAGTTGTCTAAATAGCTTCCCTATCTAAAGTAACTCCTTCCTTGTCTGCACTCTCAATGTCCTCTTTTGCACCCTGCAGGTCACAGGTTAGACTCATATAATTTGGGATACATGCCAATATGGAGCAAAAGCCTTTCAGTCTATCCCTTTGACTAAACGGTGTTGCATCTAGGACTCCATCACAGGGAAGTATTTCTACAAGCACACAATGATGCTGGGCAAGGACGTCTACTGCAGTTGTGTTACTAATACTGAAAAAAAATGAAAACACCTTAAGTGCATAACAGATGGCAGGTTAAATAAATTATGCTACTCTAGATAATGGGTATGTGTGGCCTTTAAAAAGGTTGATGCGGTTTTAGATATATGATCATATACTTAACTGATCATATACTTCAGTGTGAAATGAGCACATTACATGATCCCGTATCATGATCCTGTTTTTCTCTTTTTTTAAATAGTATGAGGGATTGAACTCAGGAATGCTCTCCCACTGAGCTATACCCCTAGTCCTTTCTAAATATTATTTTGAGATATGGTCTCACTAAGTTGCTGAAGTTGGTCTTGAACTTGTGATCCTTCTGTCTCAGCCTCCTGAGTTGCTGGGATTACAGGCATGCTCCACCATGCCCAACCATGATCCTGTTTTTTATAAAGATGCAGTTATATATCTAGGTCTATATAAGAAACTGTCAGAAGGATATATGCCAATTTTTATTTTTTCTTGGTACCAGGGATTTAACCCAGAGGTGCTTAACCAGCTGAGCCACATCCCCAGCCCCTTTTATTTTTTATTTTGAGACAGGGTCTTACTAACTTGCTTAGGGCCTTGCTAAATTGCTGAGACTGGCTTGAACTTTCAGTCCTCCTGTCTTACTCTCCTGAGCTGCTAAGATTACAGACATATGCTACTGCACCCAGTCAAAATTTTAATAGTAGATATCTATGGGTGGTGGGATTTGGGGATATGAATTTATGTATTTTTTCTTCAGGCTTATCATTAGTTTCTAATTTTTCTACAGTGAATGTGTCCTATGCAGAAATACCTGGGAGCACAATGAGGGATATAGCCTGGGCTTTGGGTATGCCCAGGGTCAGTCAGACCCAACACTGACCTTGGCCAAAATGGTGAAGGCTTCAGGGTCCAGCACTAGGATCTCCTTGTTCTCAGTGCCCAACACCAGGCATGACACAGCATCCTCATCAGCCAGGTTTTTCTTCATGGTGATCATGGAGGTGATGACTGTCTGCAAAAGGATTCCAGGGGTCACTCAAGGAATCCTACACCATCCCCCAGACACCCCTGATTCCCCAGGAAGGGACAAGGGCAAAGGAGAAGAGGAGGATGATGATGACAAGGAAGCATCAGAGGTGTGACAGATTTATGTGCAAACATGTTTCTGCAACACACCTAACTTCCGAACAACAACAAAAGGAAACACTAAGTCAATTATGAGCTATCTCTATGATCAAACCAGTATGGACATTTGTTAAAAATCATATTTTAAAACATTCAATGACATAGGGAATGCATCTAATGGGAGAGAAAAAAAATAAGTAAAGCTGTGTTAGTATAATCTCAATATTAAAAACATAAACATAGCTGGGCGTGGTGGCACAGGCCTGTAATCCCAGCAGCTTGGGAGGCTGAGGCAGGAGGATCGAGAGTTCAAAGCCAGACTCAGCAAGGGCAAGGTGTTAAGCAACTCAGTGAGACCCTATCTCTAAATAAAATACAAAATAGGGCTGGGCATGAGGTTCAGTGGCCAAGTGTCCCTGAGTTCAATCTCCAGTTCAAAAAAAAAAAAAATATATATATATATATATGAACATGCTGGGAGAGGGCTGGGGGTGTAGCTCAGTGGTAGGTAGATTGCCTACCATAAGGTCCTGGGTTGTGGTTTTATACATATGAAAAGACACCCATCATATACTTCATATGTGAAAAGAGCACATTACATGATCCTGTATCATGATCTTGTTTTTTCCTTTCTTTTTTTTTTTTTTTTTTTTAAATGGTACTAGGGATTGAACCCAGGGATGCTCTCCCACTGAGCTACACCCCTAGCCATTTCTAAATTTTATTTTGAGATAAGGTCTCAAATAACAGCAACAAAAAATTGCTGAAAGGTTAAACCCTCAAATACAAAGACTGGTTATCTCTGACAATGAGATCATGGTGCTTTTCTAGAATTTCTCCAGTGGGCGCATGTTCTTTTGTAATTAAAATTGTACAAAATTGTACAACAAACAAAAGAAAAAGGATGCTCTCTTTTTATGGAATTTCTCATATGGAAATTGGCAGAACCAAAATATTTTTCTTTGGATAAATTAAGACTGAAAAAGAGGGATCACTCTCAGCACACAGAAGGAAAAAGGTCACAGAAACATGGATGGACATTAGTGGTTCCCAGTCACCTAACTATAACACATGCTTGGGAAGATTGTCCCCTTCTCTTCCAGATAATTAATCCACTTCTCAGTCTGAAGAGGACTCAGATGCCAAGCACTCTTGCAGTTGCAGGAATGAGCAACGAGTTCACAGAACTGAGAACCACGCCAATAGCACAGCATGTGTCAGCCAGCAGTTTAGTTAAGGTGGCCTCTACAGGTGTGGGTGGTCCCATGAAAAATATGGAGGGAATAAAAGGGAAACATTGCTTGCCCAATGTTCGGATGTGAATGGCTATATAAACAAACTATGAATGAAATCATGAATAACCAATGAAATAATCAAAAGTCACTATAAAAGAACTATTTTGGTTTTTTGCAGTACTGGGGTTTGAATCCAGGGGTGCTCTACTGCTGAGCTTCATCCTTAGACCTTTTCATTTTAAAACAAGATCTTGCTAAGTTGCTGAGGCTTCAAACTTGTGATCTTCCTAACTCAGCTTTCCAAGTAGCTGTGATTACAGGTGTGCACCACTGTGGCTGGGCCTAAAAATGGAGTTCTTGAAGATTATTGAAGGCTCAAAATCATACTCAAGGGAAACAGTACATATAGGGGTATTCGTGAAGTAATGTACCAAAATGATAAGAGTAGAAATCTCTGGGTAGTGAAATTAGTCATTTACAATTCCCCTTTACACTTCTATTTTCCAAAACTACCTTTACCCTCAATAAAATAAAAACTATATGCAAATTATATGAGTATATATTTATGTGTCAAAAGCTGTCCCTGTTAATTATATGTGAGAGGGCACTGCTGTTTTATGACTTTATATATGTGCTGGAAGGGAAACTGCAAACGAAAATTGGTCAGGTTTGGTTGTAGAACTTACCACTGATATTATATGGTTTTAAAAAAATGTAAAATTTTTTTACAGGGTAATAAAAAGAGAAGGGGGGTGCCAGGCATGGTGGCACACATCTGTAACACCAGCTAATAAGGAGGCTGAGGCAGGAGGATCACAAATTCAAGGCCAGCCTGGGCAACTCAGCAAGACTCTGCCTCAAAACTAAAAAATAAAAAGGGCTGGGAACGCAGCTTAATGGCAGAGTGCCCCTGGGTCAATCCCTAGTACGGGGGCAGAGGAGATAAAAGAAAGAAGAAGGAAAGAAGGAAGGAAGGAAAGGAAGGAAGGAGGTGTTACCTGCCGCCTGATGGCCTTGGACTTGTGCTGGTTCACAAATGCCTCCATTTCATTCAGCTCCAGCTGCAGAAACCTGGACAGAGAAGTGGTATGTGCATTTCCCAGCCTAGTCCATGGCCACTCCCTTCCCCCCAGGTCTTCCCTCAGGATCCTTACCTGAGTGACTGTACAGACAAAGGCACCTCTGCCTTCTCCCTGCAAGAAGAGTGGCCAGCACTGCAGGTTGAGTGGAAGAGTGGCCCCAGGGGAGTCAGAGTTTTGGGATGCATGAATGGGGTAGGTCAAGGGGAAGGTGGGTTCTCACCGGATGCCCTCCAGCATCTCTTTCAGGGTCAAGGGGTCTATCCGGTCCTGTGACGGTATGAGAAGAAAGGGGAGCCTGTGAGCTCCAGCACTTATGCTCTCAGGGATCCCACACTTTCATGGGTTCGCTTCCTTTGTACTTTCCTCCCAATTTTCTAGCACTGAGCCCCAAGTTTCCTGATTTGAATCCAGCCTTGGGGCCAAGGACATGATCATCCTCTTTAATGATGCCTCCCTCAAAGTCCCCTACTCTTGCTGCTTCCAGTTCCCTACTCTTCCCTGTGGGCCACTGCCTTTTTTGGTTACCCTTGCTCTACAGATGGGCGAGTATTTGGTGAATGCAAAGGGATTCTCTGGGTTCTGCTCTTGAAAAGCCCTGGTTGAATGACCTTCTGGGAGCAACTGCTCAGGGACTGCACCAGCACCTCAGCCAGAAGGCCACCATTGCTACTGTTGGAGATGGATCATGGCTGACCTCCCACCACTGGCCCACCTATGGGTCCACTCTTCCAGCACAGATCCTGACCTTCCTCACTCTATGCCATCTTTGCCTTCTTTTTCCCCTGTCTAGTGTTGCTTACCTCCTTAGCTTGGTTCCAAAGGTCTTGCTCCAGAGGGTTTACAGGTAACAGGGGAAGACTGAACTTGAAGTAGGGTCTGAGATTCTTATATATGTAGACACAAGGGCCTGAAGCAAGTGCCAGAGCTGGAGTCCGAGTCTCGTGCTGCTCCATGAGGAAGGCAGTAGCAGCAGCGGGCAGAGCAGGCAGCGGGTTTTCTGTCAGCACTGTTGGTCCTTTGAGCACCTTCAGGCGGGGCTGCTTCCCACCATGGCCAAGGTCTCCCACCACCAGCTACAGGGGATAAAATTGCTCATTCCAGGCTCAGGATTCAAGAGGTCTCTCCACTGACCCTCCTCTTGGGCTGGGCCTTTTTACTGATGTTCACTTCTTTATCCTCATACCAACAAAAGCCTTGCCATCAGGTTTATAGCCATGTGCCCTTGGGAAAGTTAATTGACCTTTCAGAGCTCAGGTTTCCCACATGCAAAATGGGAACACTTACCTCATGATACGAGTGGTGAAAATCAAATGAGATTGCGAATTACAGAACCCAGTAAGGAATAGGGGGCAACTGATGTTTTTATTTACCCATTCATTATTCGTCTCTTTCCTTTTCTTTGTTTCCTTTCCCTATCTCTCTCTCCTTCTCTTACATCCAAGACCTTGCACATACTACACAATTGCTCTACCAATGAGCCAAACAATTACTTCTTTGCATTTTTATTATCTTTACATTAAAATTAAATTTAAAATTCACCTTTTTATTATGGGAAGTCCCAGTCATAAACAAAGTAGAGAAACTTGTACAATGAATCCCCATAAACCCATTATCCAGTTTCAATAATTATCAGCTCATGTCCAACCTTACAATCAATGGTCTCCTGATAAACATAAAACTCTCACTTCCCTCCAGATTTTAATGCCCAACCCCAGCTAAGAAATTTGCTCTTGCAGCAAAGAATCATGTCAAAGTAACTAAATTAAAAAGCATGTCTTGGTAGAATCCCCAGCAGCATTCTGTTCTGCTTACCCTCTTCAGCCCGGATTAGGAAATCAATAGGTTCTTTCTGTTTTACATGCAAAAATAAAATTTAACACTAAAGGTGCTTTCTTCACTGTCCACGTGAATTTCCGATTATGCTGTCTCTTTGGAGCCATCGGAAAACTCTCACTTCTGGGTTCTTCCCCACCCCCAGCTCTGCTGGGTTGACTTACCTTGTATTCTCCGTCCCCGTGCAAATCTGCCAGGGCTGGAATAAACAAAAAGGCCATAAATCGGAGTCTCAATATCCCAGAGGCTTTGCCACGGAATCATTATCTGACTCCCACGCCCTCTTAGCACCTGGGGTTCGTGATTCCAGACTCACCCAGGCAGGCGGAAAAGGTGTGGATGTTGGCCATGGGGTCGTAGTGCGCGTCCAGCCATTTCGAATTGGCCTCATTGCTGGAAATGGGGGTAAGGAGGTGGGGGGTGAGTCTCACGCGAGGGGAAGAAAACTTCGGGGGAGTTAGTGCCTGAGACAGAGGAATGCAGGGAGCTCTGAACTGGGCGTACAGAACGTCTGGGTCCACGTCCCAGCGGCTCACACTTGCGCTCCCAGGGCATCAGTTTCCCTTTCCCCGAGTCCTTCCAGGACTGCCGGCGCCACCCGAGAGCCGCAGGAGCCCAGAGCCCAGCGGTCAAGGCACCCTCGTTACAAGTACGGGAAAGGAAACCTTGAAAACCTGGCCTTCACCTCTCAGCTAGGCCGCAGTCGGAATCGGATGAAGACGCAGCAGCCATCTTCCCAGGCGTCGTCTAGGCAACCGGCCCCGCCCCCGCTGCGGCGCAGCACCCAAACGTGCCCGGGCGCAGGGAAGCGCGCGTACAAAGGTTCCGGGGCGAAACGTTCCTGGCCAGGGCCTGGAGACCCCGTGCTGAATGCGCTGGCCTCCGCGCTCGTGGTGCAAAGTACTGAGCGGCAATCCCTTCATCTCCGCTTATGTTGCTTTTTGGCTTCTGGTCCCTGCAATCTGTGGGTCAGGGAGGGACCCTCTGGCTTCGATAGGCATTGAGCGCCAACAGGGTGAACCCAGTTGAAGAGGGCCATGTCCTTCCTGGCTGCCTTACGTAGACGCCCAAGCTGTGGGAAGCCTAACAGGGACCAAGGGACAGTGTGGGGAATCCTGACCCAAGTTGCCTGTTCCTAGTTTTTTAATTTAAAGTGCAAGAAATGTCACAAAGGAGGGTGGCTAAAATTGTCCTATGTGTGGCTGTGTGTCCTCTTTTAGAGATGATGTCAAAATCCTGTTCTGGGAGCTGTGGCTGTAGCTCAGAGGTAGTGCGCTGCCTAGCATGTGTGAGGCACTGGGTGCCATTCTCAGCACAACATTAATATAAATAAATAAAATACTGTATCCATCTACAACCAAAAATATTTTTTAAAAAATCCTGCTGTGGACAGGAGGGCAAAAAGGAGTAATCACACATACAGTAAGATGGTGGTTGTTTCTCGTATTTATTTTTCTGGTTATAAAAGTAATACATGAAGAGCACTGGATTTGGTGAGAACATTTTGAGCCCTGGCTTTTGTCACACCACCTGCGGGATCTAGACTGGTCACTGAACTAACCTTTTCTCATCTGGGAAACAGGACAAGGAGCCCTGCGTGCCCACTCCATAGATGGCAGTGCAGCCAAATCACAAAGGGGAAGCACTTGGTAAATTGGAAAGTGCTGACAAATGGAAGGGGTTAGTGTCACCACCCTCAGATGAGGTAGCACCAAAGTCTGAGCTTCTGCCCCTCCCCTGACCCCTAACTACACACACAATGGAGGACCACTGGCAGCCCTGGTTTGATGGAGTGGGGGGCAGGGCCACACAAATCTTCTCAAGCCTGGACAGACTGGGCCTCACTGGGGCCCTCCCAGAATCGGGCATCAGCTGTGGCCAGCCTGGTGAGGACCTCCTCCAACTCAGGGCCATCCTCTGGAAAGCGCTCTGTGAAGGATCTGATGAGGCCAGCGGCTGAGGCCTCGTACTCCAGAAGCTGCACTTCTGAGCCTGGGAATGGACAGAGAGAAAACAGCAGCAGAAAGACCTTAAGCGGAAGTAGAATCACAGTGATATCATCGCAGGAGCTGCTAGTTCTTACTGAGCTCTTATCTTGTGCCACAAATTGTGTTCAATGTTTAAGCTAACTTTCTAATTTAGTCTTCACAGTCATCTTTCAGGGAAGGAAATATTACAGGGAGAATGTTAATGGAACTCCTCCCTCTCATCACTTAAGATTAACCAGGTGCTGTGTTAGAGGGAACAGATATAGTCCTTGGCGTCCTGGGGCTTACAGTCCAGCAACGGCTCCATACCTAGACCATGGCCAAGTTTCCAACCTCCCTAAGCCTCAGTTTCCTCATCTGTAAAGTGAGGGTGAGCACAGTACCTCTTCTCGCAAGGAGCTGTGGAATTACACACAATAGTGCATCAACTGGGCGCACCACAGATGCTACGCACCAGCAGCAGCAGCATCTGAGCGTGATCACTCCCGTGAAATGGGCTTGTGCCGAGGGCCCCTGAGTACTCATGGGAAGCATTCTCCTCTAGCTCACTTCAGCTACTCTAGCCTCTCACAGCACCTGGTTGTGCTCCACAGCATCATGAGGTGGTTGGTAGCTAAGAGCACAGGGTCTGGGTTCAGATGGCCCAAGTCCTGACTCTTTAGCTGTGTGACCTCAGGCCAATATGCAGCCCCTTTGTGTCTGTTTGTTTTCAGCTGAAAAATGGGGATAATAATCATTCCTTTCTGGGTTGTTGAGAGTTAATTCATGGAAAGTTTTCACCCAGCTACTGGAAGTCCTCAAAAGTAGCTATCATCATTATCATCACCACCACCATCACAACTAGTATCTTTGATAATCCAACCTGTTCTTCAGTCTGGTTTAACCACCCTTCCTCCCTAGAACCTTCCCAGACGCTCTGAAGGCAGATGGGATCTTTCCTCCTTTGTATGCAGGGCACTGCTGGTATCTTTGGGGCACTCGTTAATGCTTCGCATGTATGATTACCTCCGTGTCT
The DNA here is from genome assembly GCA_020662805.1 of Glaucomys volans. Taxonomy (NCBI): domain Eukaryota; kingdom Metazoa; phylum Chordata; class Mammalia; order Rodentia; family Sciuridae; genus Glaucomys; species Glaucomys volans. Next base: position 53,830 of record JAJEJO010000171.1, on the reverse strand, counting down.
TATCACTGCTAATGGGCTGTCAACTACTCGAGGAGAGGGCCTGGGTCCCATTCATGTCTCTATCCCTCAGTGGCTTACACGGGGTTGGATGTATCAAAGAATGATGATACTGTCTGTGGGGCCAGCAGGATTTGCTCATTCACTTCCTTTGACTATATGGAGTTGCTGCTGCATGCCAGGCCCCATGCTAGGCACAGGGCATGCAGTTTCTGCTGTCATGGAGATGAGACGGAAAAGAAAATGTCCAATCATGACAGACACACAAAGAAAATGAAGCTGAAGGACAGTGAGGGATGGAAGCAGATTACCTTACGTTGAGAGGTCGGGGGAGCACCTCTCAGGAGGTGCCATTTAACAGGGACCTGAATATACTGACAGGCACAGATCTGGGGGACTGTCATGCCGAGCACAAGGAACGGTGTGTACAGAGGCAACAGGGTGCAGTGGGCACAGAAGGTACAAGTGCCACGCAGAAAGGGCCAGGACTTCCAGGCCCTTCCAGGACTTCAAGGGCCAGTTCCAGGAAATGGAACTGTCACTTGAGAAGGCATAGGAAGGACGGAGCTGATCCTCATCCTGGACACTACCAAGTTCTCCTCTGGGTTCCACTCAGCCTGTAGAGTCCTAGTTCCTTGCCTGACCTTACCAGATGCTCAGCGGCCAGGATTCTCCAGTTACTGGCCTGGCACCCCGTGAGCCCACACTCTGTCAGCCTTCTTCAGACCTGCTGCTGCTGCCAACCATGCACACGTGTGTGTGGTTGGTGTGAATGCTGAGGTCTGGCAGGGGAACGACCACTCCAGGCAGCCTTCCCCGGGTCCCCATCCAGGGGGCCCAAGTCCATTACCTTCAAGGCGAGTGTTGGGCTGAACGATCAGCTTCCGCGACTCCTTGCGCAGCAGCACCGTGTCCCTGAGAGAGAGGAAGCACTCGGGGGGCGCATCGGTGACCGCCGCATAACCCTCGTACAGGGCCCGCCCTCCAGCCACATCCCCGGTGGACTTCAGCACCTGTAGGAAGGAACAGGTGTCTAGGATGGGCACTCCCTGTCCACAGGACTCTGCCGGGGCCATGGCTGGCTGTGCCCAGCCCTGGAGGGCTGTGCTGTGGTTGAATGTGTGGGGTCCAGAATTCAGAGTTGACACTGTTGGCTAACGTGGGGGTATTAAAAGGTGGGGCCTTTAAGAGGTGCTTAGGCCACAAGGGCACTGTGGATGGGACTGGGCCCTTGTAAAAGAAGCTTCCTGCATCAGCAGGCCCTTCTGCCTCCCACTACGTGAGGACACAGTTCCCCCTGTCTGGATAATATAGACAAGACACCACCCTCAAAAAGGAGAGCAGCCCTCACCAGATGCCGACCCTGCTGATCCCTGGATCTCAGACTTCCCAGACTTAGAAGTATGAGAAGTAAATGTCTACTCCTTATAAATTACCCAGTTTCAGGCATTTTGTTACAGCAGCATGTAATAGACAATCTGCAAAAATGCTCAGATGTCACAGGCTGTGTAACCTTAGATAAGTTACTAAACCACTCTGAACTATGTTGAACAGGGAACAGTCTGCTCTCTCACCATGTTGTGCTGAGTGAGCAACACTCAGATCAAGTGCTTAGCACACAGTAAATGCCCACTAAACCATGGTGAGTGATTCTTATTTGATGTGGAGACAAGGGAGGTATCACATCACCCTTTTTAAATAAAACGTTTCATACACACGACACAGTATGCTGCAAAGGATAATGAAACAGATGCCTGTACGCCCACCAGCCCATGTAAAATTCAAACTTTAAATTGAATCACCTATTTGTCTTTGCCGCTTTTTGAACTGTACATACTGATTCACTTTTTCTGTTCCGTTATGCTTGAGATTCATCTGTGCTAACCCAGGCAGCTATATTCCTCCTCCTCACTGCTGAATCGTATTACACACACACACACACACACACACACACACACACACACGACTTCATCTCTCCTGCAGTGGGCTCATGAGGTGCTGGGATAGAACCTGGGGCCTCCTGCATGTGAGTATCATTCAACCACTGAACTGCACCCCAGCCCTGATGTGGGCTTTTGTTATTCAATGCTGCTGTGAGCCTCCTAGTACCTTTCCTGATGAAGAGATGCAGGTTTTTCTAGAATTGATGGTCCGTTGATTATGTGATTGCTCCACTTTAAAAGATGATGCCTGCCAGGTGCAGTGGTGCACACCTGTAATTCCAGCAGCTCTGGAGGCTGAGGCAGGAGGATCAGTGAGTTCAAAGCCAACCTCAGCAACAGCAAGGCCCTAAGCAACTCAGTGAGACCCTGTCTCTAAATAAAATACAGAACAAGGCTGGGGATGGGCTCAGTGGTGGAGTGCCCCTGAGTTTAGTCCTGGGTAATCCCTCCCCGTGAAAACTGATGCCTTTTCCCGAAGCTGTTGCACCAATTTACAGACCCAAGGGAGGGAGTGGAAGGCAATGAATAAATAGGAAATAAAACAATAGAACAGTATTTACAGGGTTTGCTAATCTGCAGTTTCAGCATCCTCCGTGGTTCGTTCAGCACCCATGGACTGTAATCATCCACTAGGTGGATGGTGGCTGTTTAAAATTTTTGCAAGCTGATGAGTAAAAATTGTATCTCATGTGGCTTAAGCTGCACTTCCCTGATTACTGACCAGGTTGAACATCTATCTTCCTGTAAGTTGGTGGCCTATTCATTCTTTCTTCGGTTCATTTTTGCTTATTTTTCTGTTGGGTTGTCTTTTCTTCAGTTTTTGAAAAGAATCTCTATATACTTTAGATAGGAAACTTTTTTGGGGGGGGGATTTAATCCAGGGATGCTTTACCCCCAAGCCACATCCCCAGTCCTTTTTATTTTAAGACAGGACCTTGCTAAGTTGCTTAGGGTCTCACTAAATTGTGAGGCTGGCCATGAACTTGCCATTCCCCTGCCTCAGGCTCCTGAGCTGCTGGGATTACAGGCGTGCGCTACTACAATAAACAGGATCGTTGTTAGTTCCCATCCTAGTTGAAGACTTGTCTTCTCATCTTCTTTACAGTAACTTAGATAAATGAACTACCGTAAGCATAGTCAAGGGGTGCAATCTTTTCCTTGCTGGCTCAGGCGGTTTGGGTTTGAGAAATTCTGCGCCCTGAGGTGATGAAGATACTCTTCTGAGATTTTAAGCTTCGCCTTCACCTTTCCGCCTCGGATGTCTTTGGCTGGCTGTGTGAATGGAATGAGGAAGAAATCCAGTCTGTTTCTCTACAAGGATGAGCTGCTGTCTCAGCAGCAGTCCCTCTCTTCTCCAGCGGCTGCCACTCCAGTCACACGCCTAGGAAAGCCAACACCCGAGTCCCTGGCTCTGCTGCAGGGGTCCACTCTGGCCCCAATACCCGGCAGAACGTGAGGCACACACTAAAGTCCTTTAGGCGCCACGTTAGCCACACCACACATATTTTGATCTATTTGTTATGGTCGGCTCTAGTTATTTTCTAGTTTCTGTCCAGATTTAATTTACACTTAACTCCTAACTTAAACAAATCAGACCTGGAGAATGTGCTCATTATGGCGTTGATCATTAACGTAGTCAACCTTCCTCTCTATGGTTTACAATGCCCCTGCCCCTGCCCCCTTTTTTGTACCAGGGATTGAACCCCGGGAGCTTAACCACTGAGCCACAACCCCAGCCCTTTATTTTTTATTTGAGACAGGATCTTGCTAAGTTGCTGAGACTGGCTAAAACTTGCGATCCTCCTGCCTCAGCCTCCGCACTCACTAGGATTACAGGCATGCATCACTGTGCCTGGCGACGGCTCATTTTTATTAGTTTGAAAGTGTCTTCTCCAACTGTTGGTGTTTTTTACACCTCTGCTAGATAAAGCTTATTATCTCTTCTGAATCAAACCTTCTAGACCTTATTTATTCCTTGTCTTCTTGACCTAACAATTTCTTCAGGAGGAATTAAACCTTCCCCTTCTAACAGAGGGCCAGTCCATTTCCCCTGGTAATATATAACATTTTCACTGATGCACTTCACACCGTGGTACCTGACACATGTTTAAAATTCTTACATCTTTCTAAATTGAACCTTTTGTCGTCATCATCATTAGATCTTATTCTGTCTGTAGTAATATTTTTTGTGCAAAAGTTTATTTCTTGTGGTTTTAAAATACAGCTATAATAGTTTCCTTGCATTTAATATATATTTTTCCATCCTTTACACTCAATCTATGTTCTTTTTTTTTTTTTTTTTTTAGGCTTTCCCCTGTAAAGGGATTAAAATCCGGTTTCAAATGGAGTCTGACGAGCTAAACAGCTTAGTGTGCATTTTTATTACTGACATTCTGGAATTTTCTTTCTACCTTCTTATTCTGTGCTTCTTTTTTTTTTTTTTTTTTTAACGAGGGATTGAACTCAGGGATACTCGGCCACTGAACCACATCCCCAGCCCTATTTTGTATTTTATTTAGAGACAGGGTCTCACTGAGTGGCTTAGGGCCTCGCTAAGTTGCTGAGGCTGGCTTTGAACTCGGGATCCTCCTGACTCAGCCTCCCAAATCGCTTGGATTACAGGCATGCGCCATCACGCCTGGCTATTCTGTGCTTCTTATATCCCTGCCATTTCTGTTCCTTTCTTTTTAAAACATGTCTCATACTTTTTTTCTTTTGCGGTACTGGGGATTGATCCCAGGGCCTTGTGCTTTCGAGGCAAGCACTCTACCAACTAAGCTATATCTCCAGCCCTCGTACTTTTTAAATTTTTAAAAAATTGTGGTAAGAACAGTTAATATGAGATGTCCCTCTCTGACCCTATTTTCAAGCAAACAATACTGTAACTACAGACACGTGCTCTAGCACATCTGCAGAACTCATTCGTCCTCTGTAACTGCACCTTTATAACTGTTGACTGAAAACTCACATCCCCCCACCTTGGCCCCTGGCAAACACCATTCAACTCTCTGCTTCCAGAATACTTATAACTATTTTAGAAATCTCACGAAAGTAGAATCACATAGCATTTATCTCTCTGTGGCTGGCTTATTTCATTAGCACAGTGTCTTCAAAGTGCAGCCATGCTGTTGTATAGGGCAGGATTTTCTTCCTTTCTAAAGGCTGTATAATATTCTACTACATGGATACACCACACTTTCTCATTCGTCCATTGAATGCAAACATTTAAGTCATCTCCACATCCTGGCTATTGTGAATGATACTGTAATGAACATGGGTGTAAAGGGATCTTTTCAAAATCTTGATTTCAACTTTGATGTTCCCACCAATAGTGTGAGTTTCACTTTTCCTACATCCTCACCACAACTTGTTATCTTCTATTTTTTGATTTTTCTTCTTCTTCTTGTTTTTATGATAACCATCCTATGTGAGGTGATACCTCACTGTGGTTTTGACTTGCATCCCCCTAATGATTAGTGATGTTGAGCGTCTTTTTATACACTTGTGGGTCATTTGTATGTCGTCTTTGGAGAAATATCTGTTCAGGTCTTTTGCCAATTTTTAAATCAGATTTTTTTTTGTTACAAAGTTGTAAGTCTGATAGTTTCTCCCCGCTCCTTTCTTGTTTTCTTTTAGGATGAATTTTAGAATTATACTCTCTTTTTATTATTTTAGTATTTACCCTAGAATTTAAGACAAGTGCTTTTAATAAAATCAAGACATTTCATCCCTCTCCCAAATTATAAACAGATCACAAGAGCATCTACCCCATGACCTACATGCTGCTGAGGTCCAGTATTTAATGCTCCTTTGTAACCCCACACACTGAACCTTTGTACTGGTATACAGAGTTCGTTCTGTACCTTTAACCCCTGTATTTCATTGGCGTGACACGTTTCTCTGGGGCTATCAAACCTTCCCTCTGGAGCTGGCTCCTTCTTTTTCCTCATGTCCTGTAGTTTTCTTACTGGTTTTGCTTGTTTAAACATGTCTTTAATTCATCGTCATCATCCTTTCTTTGGCAGAGCTGGTGATGGGACCCAGGGCCTGGTGCATGCTGGGCAAGCGCTAACCACTATGCAACACCCCGCCCAGTCACTCCTATTCTTAGAAGATGAGCTTCCTGGGCACGGACAGTAACCCACGCAGCACCTTGCAGATGTGGCTCCATGTTCTCTGGCTTCCTCTGTAGCTACGAAAGCCCTCAGGCTCATCAGGGTTCTTTTCCAGACAGTCTGTCTTTGGCCTTCAGCGGTTTCGAGGGTTTTCTCAGGCTCTGACACACTGTGTATCATTCTCTGTTGTTTCTAGGTAGGGCCTTCACTTGTCCTTCCTGTTTTTTTTTTTTTTTTTTTAATGAGTTTTATGGATGTATTACGTGATGTCTTTCATCAATTCCATGTTATTCTCAGCTATTATCTCTCCTCACGTTCCTCTACCATTTCTCTCCTTTTCCTTTGGAACTTCAGTTAGACGGACGTTAGAATTTCACACTCTCCTCCATGTCTCTTAGCCTCTCTTAAATTTCCTACCTTTGTTTCTCTGTTACATGGTTTATGATTTCTTTTATTGTCAGCTGGATCCAAACCTGTTTACCTGCCTTAGTCAGTCTGTCTTTTTAAATCCCAGCAATTAACTAGTTTATTTCAAGGAGCTCTATTTGGTTCTTTGCCAAGTAGCTGACATTTTGTGAGTCTGACCCTTGTTTGTTCTGTCCATCTACAAGTGACAAAGCGACTTGGGAGGCTGAGTCAGGAGGATCGGGAGTTCAAAGCCAACCTCAGCAACTTAGCGAGGCCCTAAGCAACTCAGTGAGACCCTGTCTCTAAATAAAATACAAAATAGGGCTGGGGATGTGGCTCAGTGGCTGAGTGTCCCTGAGTTCAATCCCTGGTTCCAAAAAAATAAAAAATAAAAAAATAAAAAAAATACAAGTGACAAAGCAGGCCTGGAAGCTAGGGCCCTCTCCTGGGAAGCCTCTACCTTCTTAGACCCAGGATTAGAATGACTTTTCCTAGCATCAGAGCAAACAGAGCCAACTGGGAGCCCCTGGGGAAAGGCTCACTTTCCCCTCTTAATAGCACTTAACACCTACAAGGCGTTGAGTACCCACTAATCAAGCTGACGTGTCAGACCCTGGGAGTTCCAACAGGAGAGGTGGTGACACAGGTGCCCATGGGAGGCAGGTGGTGTCCTACATGAAAGATTCAGGCAGGTGGAGGCCTCGCCACAGGGGCCTGGTTCCAGACCCTCCACAGACACAAAACCCATGGAAGCTCCAGTCCTGTTTCAGATCCTTGCCTGGAACCTAGGCACCCACTTGAAGATACATCACAGGATTACCTGTAATACCTACGAACAGGAAAATGCTGTGTACACAGTTGTTTAGGGAACAATGACAAGGAAGAAGACTGCACACACGACCTCCCCCAGATACTCCCGCAGTGCTGCTGGCTGCACCCACAGACACAGACCCATGCACACAGAGGCGGACCATCCGAGGGGACCCTGCAGACCAGAGAGCCCCCACCGTGTCCAGATCCAGGGCTGTGGCTGAGCTCCCGTGGCAGTTCCTCAAGTGGGAATGGAGCCTATCGTTGATAGCTTCCAGAAATATAGATTCACACCTAACCTTTGCCAGATTTTATCAAACTAGGTAGGCCCAAAATAGGGTTGTTTGGGACCCTGGCTGAAGGCTTTCCCTGCCTGCTGTCACATTGCTGGGCCCTTAGCTGACACAGGGGCTGATATAACAAACAGCTACACCCAAAACGATTCTGTTTCATAATTTCTGTACGCGTGTTGCTGAGGACACTGTCCATGGTGCTGCGTGGTTTTCCTCATACAGAGAGAGAACCATCGGGCTCAGTCCTTGAGAGGGACTCCCAGAAAGTCCCGTGCCAGTTCAACGCTCAGTTGAAATTCAATTTGGTGTTGGGGTTTTGCTTTTTGCTTTTTTTTTTTTCTGGTACTGGGAATTGAACTCAGGGGCACTCCACCACTGAGCCACATCCCCAGCCCTATTTTGTATTTTATTTAGAGACAGGGTCTCACTGAGTTGCTTAGGGCCTCGCTAAGTTGCTGAGGCTGGCTTTGAACTCTCGATCCTCCTGCCTCAGCCTCCCAAGTGCTGGGATTACAGGTATGTGCCACCATGCCCGGCTTGGTGTTGGGGTTGGTAGATCTGATTCTTCCGTATAATGATTTGTTATTAGTGATAAACTTTAACTTGGAATGATTTAAGATTTATTGCAAAGTTGCACAGATAGTCAGGCGAGCTCCCATAAGCCTCTAGTGCAATTTCCCTTCTTGTTACCTCTTACGGAGCTGGTTACTGTTTTGGGGAGCGGGTACTGGGTACCTAACCACTGAGCCACATCCCCTATTTTATACTTTATTTAGAGACAGGGTCTCACTGAGTTGCTTAGGGCCTCATTTTTTGCTAAAGCTGGCTTTGAACTTGCCATCCTCCTGCCTCAGCCTCCTGAGCCGCTGGGATTACCACCCGCCTGGCCTGGTCATTATCATTAACTCTAAACTCCATTTAGGTTTCCCATTAGGTCCTTCTTCTAGTCCAGGGTCCAACCCAGGATGCTGCCTGGTGTTCTGGATCTAGTGACTTTCCGTCTCTAGTTTTACTTTGCGTCACTGTCCTCCTTCCCTCCCCATCGTGTGAGAAACCCACTGCAGCAGGGCATCTGCTGAGTGAATGAGGGGATTAACCACGCGGCGGCATGGGAAGATGGGGCAGAGGCTGGGGGGCTCCAAGTACCAGGCCTTCACTCACCTGGAGTCTCCGCAGAAACCGCTCCAGAGCGGGCCTGCCCACAGACCGGATCTTGCTGCGGTCCAGGCGGACCCGGGCATCTGGGCGGCCATCAGAGCCTGTCGTGGGAGTGACAGTAACAAGTCCCTCTCCAGCCTCCAGCAAGACCCTCAGGATCACAAACCGGGCCTGCATGTGAGCCTGCCAGGGCCGGGGAAAGAGGTCAATTGTAGCCAACATCAAATGCTCGATCCAAGGCCTGCTCTGTCACAGGTGCTCACTGCCAACTGTTACTGCCATTTTCTTCTCCCTGACCGTCTGGATCTTTTTCTGATCTCACCTCAAATGCTTCCTCCCCTCTCTGCTCACAGAGAGGGCAAGCTTCCCTGGGAGACAGGGAGGCTATTCCCAGGCAGGACCTGGTATTCTAGGTCCCCTATGTCACTCAACATGCCCCCTGCTCCTCCAGACCCTTCTGAGGACAGCAGCTACCCTGAAGGATCCTCACTGCCACGATCCCCATCTCTTTCTGCTCCACAATCTTACCACCTGCTCAGCAGCAGGACCAATTAGGCACCATTATCCCCAGTTTAGAGAAAACAAAGCAGAGGCAAAGAGAGGTACAGTGACTTGCTCAGGGTCACACAGCTGATAAAGAAATAGCCAGGACTCAGACCCAAGTTTCTAGATTCTAAAATGTGTCTACTTCTGATAACACAGCAGTGCCTCCTCCAAGCACACTTTCTGGATTTTGTTAAAACGTGGCTATTATTTATCCTTTTCCCAAAGTCCAAGCCATAACAGAACAGTCCAATCTAGTGCCTCTGGAGGTAGACGGCAGGGATTTGAATCCTGGCTCTTCCTTAGCAGCAAGTTAATGAATCACTTTGTGCCTTCAATTCCTCATCCTAAAGTGAGGATAATAAGGTGCCTCCCTCCTGGGGTTGACAGCAGGGACAACAGTTCCCTCATGCAGAGCACTGTGCCTGGAGCATAGTCGGGCCCCTGTGACAACCAGACTGTCTCCTTGATCACCCTGAAAGATGGCCAGGGAGAGATGATGCCGGCAGGGGCATTGAAGCTCACTGAGCGATATGACTTGTCCGCCAGCAGTGGACTCTGGGACTAAGCCCAGTCCACCTGCCTCATGAGTACCACTGTCCCATCCCTGCACCCAGAACTCTGGACCTGGCTCCCTCTACCCCCTGAGGGAGGCCCAGCCCCACCTGGCGCCAGTTGGAGGCCTCCGGGGTGTAGAATTCCAGAGCCAGCAGCCCGGCCCGAACCATGTTGAGCCAGTTCACGTAGATCACATCTTCTGCGTCAGCGCCCTGGAAGCCGAAGATCCTGCCGGGGAAGGGCCGGGAGCAGGCACAGTCAGGGCGGCCCTGCCCCCCCCCGCAGCACCCTCGCCCCCTTCACGCCCACTGCACCTACTCCAGCACTCGGGGGTTCAGGCAGAGGTAGAGGCCCACACTCTCCGCCCGGCACTCTTCGTAGCTCGAGGCGATGGTGCTGAACTTGCTGTCCCATGTCTCCCCACTCCGGTACCAGCTCTGGATCTGAGAGGGAGAGTCAACAATCAGGCCCTGCACCTGCCCGCACCTGGACTCCACGGAGGCTGGGCTCCATAGAGGCTGTCCTCACCTGTTCCCCTGTCTCTGGGTTGATCACTGTCTCCTGGTCAAAGTTGAATGCTCCCTTCTCATCCTGCAAAGGGTCACGAACATGGGTAAGTGATGTGGGGAACTTCAGCCCTGGGGTCCCCAAGCCAAAGTGTGGCAAGCCAGGGAGCAGCAGGGGTGGCAGGTCCAGCGCCACAGCGAGGCCTGCAAACCCCAGTCTTAAGACTCAGCTCATTTGCGTGGCTTGACGCTGGCCCCACACTGGCCCACGGCTTCCTCAGCTGCCTCTGCCCCAGTGGGTGTCAATGTTTCTAGCCACTGTGGCAGACTGGGATGGCTCTGGGGAGAGGTGACTCCCTAAAATACCTAGGAGGTACAGGCTCAGGGACCAGCAGCGTGCAGACAGGGCTGCAGCCTCGGCACGGTCCAAAGACCGACCCTCCCAGCCTCGGTCCCTGCAGCTGCCAGGTCACACCCTCAAGGTGGGCTCCCTCAGCAATTGTTCCTGGTTCAAGGGCCACCAGCAGAACTGTTCTGGAGACCCCTGAGCTCCTGAATCACCTTGGGGGAGGACAAGACAGGGTTTTCCCTGCTTAAGGAGCCCCTTTCCCCAAAGCCCCCCGAGCAGGGCAGAGCAGCTCCCCCACCCAGTCAGGCTCCTCCTGGCACCGGCGTGGCCCCCCTCACCTGTGCAAAGAGCTTGCCACTCCCGTGGCCCAACAGCTCGTGCAGTCCCACCTGCACATCGAAGGAGGGCCCCTTCCAGCGGGTGTACAGGTCCTGCCAAGACAAGCAGAGTCCCTGCTGCCTCACGTCCCACCATGCCACCTGGCCTGCAGGTGGAAGACCCATCGCTGTGCATGTGCCTGGGGAGGCTGAGGGTGCTGCGACCCCACACAGCCCACCCTGTCCTGGCAACAACCAGGGACACCTTCATTGTGTGACTGGGGAGCCAATAGGCTCCACAGTGGCACGCAGTCACTGCCAGGGAAATGGCCAAGCTGTGACCAAAGCCTGCTGTCCCTGCCACAGCTCTAGGCTGTCTGCCATCCTGGACCTGTCAGGCCAGGTGAGGCCGGCCCCGCCCCTCTGGCTGCTGGTGCCCACCTTGTCCTCCTCCTCTAGGAACGTAAGCTTCTCCCGCTGTGTGGCGTAGGCCACAGCCAGCACGTTCCCCAGTGACACGTTCTTAAAGCCTTCGGTCTGCCTCAGGTCATCATCTGGAAGAAAAGGCCGGAAGAGGACCAGAGAGAAGGACTAAGGTTCAGTGTCAGGGGACAGGAGCGGCCAGGAAGGTGCATGGAGCAGGGCAATTTGTGGAGGGGCGGGGGTTCCAGGCAGCTCACAGTTGGGGATGTTGATGCCAGCCGGGATGCCAGAGCCAGCGAAGGTGAGGACATCGAGGGAGGTGAAGTCCGGGGTGAGGAACTTGTCCTTCTCGAAGGCTGGCGGCCAGGGCAGCTCCTTCAGCAGCTGCTCTGCACTTGCCACCAGCCGCTCGAATTTGGCGCTCATGGCCTTGTTCACCATGGCCACAAAGCCTGCAGGGCAGGGGTCAGGGTGGTTTGGCAGGGTCCTGGCAGGGATCCACTCCACCCAGTGCAACCCCTGTGACCATCACATCAATGTCTGCTGTGTGCTGGGCCCTGTGCTAGCTGCAGGGAACAAGAGTGACCCAGGTCTGGGCCCTACTGCCCCAAGTCCTGGGTAGGAAAGCTGCAGGTACATGAGCCCTTACCCCTCAGGCCCTGGGGCTAGGATCTGTGGCCCAAGACAAGCCCCAGTGGGCTGTGGGGACAGACTTCCCTCCTCTGAGCTAATCCCTGGCTTTGGCACCTGGACGCACTGCCCGCACAGGTGGGCCCCAGGGGCTCTGGGGAGGGGGCCGAGGCAGCCTCGGTCATGGTGTCCATTCTTAGAGCACAGCAGTCTGCACATATGCTCACATTACATGGTCCCAGGTCACAGAGCTGGTGACAGGCAAAGCTGGGCTCAGAATGCATGTCTATCAGCCGGGAGCCTGTGCCTTGCTCACTTGCCAGAGGCAGCACGGCAAGGTGGCTCAGAGCCAGGGTGCCTGGGCCTGGCCACCCACTGATAAAAATCCTTACCAGATGATGACGTCTGAGAGAATCAGTGTTGATGAGCTTCCCCCAACAGTGCCCACAGCATGTTTTTTATTTTGCAAGGTGGTTGTTATTGCTATTACTCCTGAGCAGGGAGGGGAGATCCCTAAGGGGACACTTGGGAACAGGAACTTGGGCCTGGCGGAAGGGATCCCAAGCTGACCCCCCCACACCCCCAAGTTACCTTCAAACTCTCCTCGGGAACCAAAGGGGTCACGGTAGCTCTCGATAAACCCGATGTAACTGGGGGAGAGAGAGGCGCAGATGGAAGAGGGTGGGCAGGAGGGGTGGGGAAGCGAAAGTAGTCACCTCACCTCTCCACAATGGGGCCTTTGTCCTGGATCCAGAAGCGGGAGCCCCTCTTGTGGGCCTCAATGGAGCCCTGGGTGAAGCTTTCGATGTACTGGGCCAGCATCTGCTCCTGGTGGCTGTTGGCTGCATACGCCTGGGGTGAGCAGGTCTGGTCAGCCCTAGGCCACCCACCTGCCCGGGGGTCCTGAGCCTAAACCCCTCAGTCCAGTCAGCCCTACCTTGGCTTTCTCCAGGTGCTCCACCACCTTCTGGAGGAGCGGGGCATAGTCTCCCCGGGTCACCTGGAAGTGGCTCCCCTGGAATTCATAGCTCTTCAGTTTGGAAGTCACTTCAGAATCCAGAGCAGGATCTGAGGAAAGAGGCCAATGTAAACTACATTTACATCAGCAGGCTCTTCACCACGGCACTCTTACACTAAGATCATCAATGGCTCCCTACTGCCAGCGGGAATCAACATGAACTCTCATTTTAAAAGAATACATAGTGTGGGTTGGGGATATAGCTCAGTTGGTAGAGTGCTTGCCTAGTACGCATAAGGCCCAGGGTTCAATCCCCAGCACCGCAAAAAAAAAAAAAAAAAAGTACATAGTGTGGGACATTCTAAGTGCCTACGTGCGTTAACTTATTTAATCCTCGTACCAACCCGGGTGTGGGGGGGTTATTATCTCCACTTTATAGATGGGGAAACTAAGGTACTGAGAAGTTAATAAAGTTTTCTCAAGTCATGTTGATAGCAAGTGACAGAGCAGGTCACAAACCCAGGGAGGCAGAGTATGTTTAGAAAGAGTCACATCCCAAAATTGATCACACTGGTCCTGATGGGGAGACAAGAGGGTGACAGGTGGGGGCTGTGATGACAGGAGAAAGCTGGAGTGCAGTGAGGAGGGGGCCACAAGCCAGGAAATGCAGGAGGCCTTCCAGGAGCTGCAGGAAGCAAGGAAATGTCCCCCTGAAGACTCCAGAGGGAGCACAGCCCAGTGACACTTTGAGTTTAGACCCTGGACCTCCAAAACTGCACAGGAATCAATCGGGCAGTTCATCCCAGAAGCAAGGGAAACCAGGGCACTGCTATCTCTGGCTCTGGGGTGAAGCCCAGGGCTCCCTCTGCTACGATACACACCAAGTTCTTTTTAAAAATTTTTAGACTGGGTCTCTCTCTCTAACTTGCCCACGCTGGTCTTGAACTTGCAATCCTCCCGTCTCAGCCTCCTGAGCAGCTGGGATTACAGGCACATGCCCCCATGCCTGGATACACTGTTGTATTTTGTTTACTGTCTCTGATCAGTAAAATATACAATTGTCCCTCCTTATTTGTGGTTGACACATTCCAAGATCCAGTGGATGTCTAAAACTAAGGATAGAACCGAACACTGTATATATTTTGTTTTGCTATGATGAAGTTTAACTCATAAATCAGGCATGGTAACAGATTAGCAACAATTACTAATAAGATAGAACAATATACTGTAATAAAAATCATTCGAGCTGGGCGTGGTGGCGCACGCCTGTAATCCAAGCAACTTGGGAGGCTGAGTCAGGAGGATCGCGAGTTCAAAGCCAGCCTCAGCAACTTAGCGAGGCCCTAAGCAACTCAGTGAGACCCTGTCTCTAAATAAAATACGAAATAGGGCTGGGGATGTGGCTCAGTGGTGGAGTGTCCCTGGGTTCAATCCCTGGTTCAAAAAAAAAAAAACAAAAAAAAAACAATCATTCAAAACTTCTGAATGGTTTATTTATTTATTTGGGTAATAAGGACTTAACCCAAGGGCACTTTACCACTAAACTACATCCCCAGCCCTTTTTATTTATTTTGAGACAGGCCCTCACGAAGTTGCTGAGGCTGGTCCAGAATTTGCCATCCTCCTGCCTTAGCCTCCTGAGTTGCTGGGATTACAGGCATGCACCTCCACACCCGATGAATGATTTATTTCTAAAAATGTTCCTTTCAACGTATTTGGAGCATGGTTGAGCATGGGTGGTGAACTGAAACCATATAACTTGAAACCATGGATAAGACTACTGGACCTTCCATCCAACTCCAGATCCAGAATCTGTAAGCATGAAAAGGTGGCTTTCTATGGTTAAATTTGGGGGGGGGGGGTTCCTGTTACACAGCCATACGTAACTAATACACTCAGGCAGCGCGGCTCCAGAGCCATACTTTTTAAAAAGTATCTTTTAGTTGTCAATGGATCTTTTATTTTATTTATTTTTATGTGGGGTTGAGGATTAAACCCAGGGCCTCACACACACCAGCCAAGGGCTCTACCACTTGCCACAACTCCAGCCCCAAGAACCATATTTTTTTTTTTTTAATTTTTGTGGCGCTGGGAATGAAATCCAGGGCTTTGTGTTTGTGAGGCAAATGCTCTACCACTGGGCTACACCCCCAGCCCAGTGTCCTAACCACTGTCCTATCCTGCATCCTGTGTCAGCACAGGCCCAACTTCTCTGTGGCATTATCCCCTCTGTTGCATGGACCACATCATTTCCCCCAGTCAACCAGACTGCTGGCTGATCCCCACAGCTTCCCCACCACCCTGCTGTGGCTCTCGCCATTCTCTCCATCTGCACGGCAAGTTCCCATTGGTCTTCGTTTATTCCCACGCTGTGTACCTGAGTATCTACCCCATGCTAGGCTCTGGGGAGACAAGGATGGCTGAAGCACCCAATCCCCTCTCCAGGGGGCTTGCAGGCAAGTGGGGAAACAGAAAAACAAACAACAACAGGGAATTACTGAGTATACTCTGGGAAGCAAGAAGGGCGGCACAGACTTGGCCGAGGGAAGACAAGGTGTTGGCAAAGGTAACGTCCACACCCAGCGTGGGGATGAGGTGGAGCTGGCCGGGTGAACATGGAGGACCTGGAGGGCCTTCTGGGTAGGAAACAGAGTGCAAAGGCCTGGAGAGGGCGTGTAGTAACCAGACGCTGCGGAGCAGGCACTGCACAGTGTGTGCTGAGGGCGGTGGCGGGGGTTGCGGGCAGGTAAAGAAGGGCCAGAAGCCGGGCGCAGTGGCATACGCCTGTAATCCCAGCACTTGGGAGGCTGAGGCAGGAGGATCGCGAGTTCAAAGCCAGCCTCAGCAACTTAGCGAGGCCCTAAGCAACTCAGTGAGACCCTGTCTCTAAACAAAATACAAAATAGGGCTGGGGATGTGGTTCAATGGCCAAGCGCCCCTGGGTTCAATCCCCAGTACCCCAAAAAAATAAAAAATAAAAATAAATTAAAAAAAAAAGAAGAAGGGCCAGAAAATGTCCCCACGGGGCCTGGATATTTCTACCCACACTGTGCACATCTGCCTTCGCCTCACAGCAAAAGACCCCTGATATTACCACCCCCCATCCAGGTGCCTCGGGAGGGGCAAAGCTCATTGCCTGGCTTCTGGGTGGGCTTGAGAGTAGGCAGAGCCCATCAGAGGCCTGTCCCTGGCCCACCCACAAGGATTGGTTCACAGATACTAGAGGACCCTAAATAGAGATTAGAGGGCCGGGCGTGGTGGCGCACGCCTGTAATCCAAGCGACTTGGGAGGCTGAGTCAGGAGGATCGCGAGTTCAAAGCCAGCCTCAGCAACTTAGGGAGGCCCTAAGCAACTCAGTGAGACCCTGTCTCTAAATAAAATACAAAATAGGGCTGGGGATGTGGCTCAGTGGTGGAGTGCCCCTGGGTTCAATCCCTGGTTCAAAAAAAAAAATAAATAAATAAATAGAGATTAGAGTCATTCCCAGGCTATACACTCTGAGAGAGAAGGACCCTCTAGAAGGATCCTAAGCCACTAGGAACGAGAGGTGCTACAGAGGAAGGTGAAGGGCCCGAGCGCACCTGTGCCGAGCACGGACGCCAGCCGCACCTCATAGTGGGGCTTGCCTTCCTGGTCGACCTCCTTGAACAGCCGCGTGTTGTAGGCACTGAGGTTCTAGAAAAAAACCAAAGCAGGTATTTGGGGAGAGAAAAAGGTCCAGAGAGGGTAGGGGGTTGGGAGGAGGGAGAGTGGTCACCACAGGGGAGATGGCAGAGGCAAAACAGGCCGAGGGATCCTCTTGAGTCAGCTGGACAGGGAGCAGGTACGGGCAGGCAGGAGGTGGGGGCCAAGGTCCTGCTCTGCTCCCTACACTAAACACTAGTTTTCTAGTCCTGGACTGGACGTGGCAGGCACTGTGACTGCCGCTGACCCAGGGCTACAGGAGGTGGGTGCCCTTGGTCACACAGCTTGTGCAGAGCTCAAGCTTGGAAGTGCAGCTCTGATGTTCTACCTCGTCCTGCTCTGAGGCTGTCATCAGGCCCTGTAACTTGGTATGGGCAGGGTCAGCTCAATGCCTGGCATACCCGGGACATCTGCATGATGTCCTTGTGGTTCATGCAGGCTGATCTCAAGGACAAGGGCTTTCCACCTCAAGGACCCACGATGCCTGTGTCTCTGGGTGCAAACTGAGACTCAGGGCAGGCATTGGTCATGAGGGAGCTGACAAGAGGAGCCCCATTGAACCACTGATGAGTCCCCAATCCCCGAACCTGGGAGTCCAGAAAGTCTTGAGCCAGCTTGGCATCCTCCATAGTACAATCCCCAGAGAAATAGGTGGTGATTCCCTGTTGGGGAAAAGAAGGGAAGGTGGGAAAAAGGAGTTGCTGAAGTCAGGGGTGAGGGGCTTGCAGGGACAGCTGGTGGGTCTCTTCCCAGACTTCCTACACCTCTTCCTAGCAGCCTCCATCCTGCCCACTCCCTCTCTATCCACAGGAAAAAATTATAAAACAAATAAACAGATGCTCATCTTGGGCCTTTCTGCACTGCCTAACTTCTACAGCTGGCCCACGCCTAAGTCTGCCATGCTCTCTCCCCATGCAGTTCAAGCAGCCTCCAGAGGTGGGCAGCCTGGGAGCCCTCCGTCCCCATCCTCCCTCTGTCCCCATCCTCCCTCCTCAGCACCTTCCACCTCCCAGCTCTTCTCTCCTTCCCCCTCCTGCGCACAGCATCCTGGCAGATCAGATCTGGGAGGACATGCAGAAAGCACTCCACCCAGACTGCTGCCCAGGTCACAGATGACAAAACAGGCCTGCAGTGGAGAGCAGCTGTGCCTGCACAGTGAAAGGCAAAGCCCAGTACCCTCCTGTCAGCTGCCCTTCCTTCCACCCCAGGGGGCCCCGCCACTTGCCCATACAGCCGGGGCCTCACCTCCTTCCCCAGCCCCAGGTGCCGAAGCCTCGGCTCTAGGGAGAACATGAGCTCCCCGCAGGTCTGCCAGAGGTCCCTGACTTCCTTTGGGTGCTGCTGGGCAGCCTTACTCCCCAGGATCACACGCTCTAGCTTCTCCTGTGGGGGGAAGGAAATCACTGGCCTGGTCATGCTCCCCACAAACCTGCCCTCCAGATCCCCCTTCCACCCCCAAGCTCTTCTGCCTGAGTGTGGTCCAGGCACCAGTGGCACTGGCAGGGCCTGAGAAGTGTCAAGCCTTGGACCCCCCACAGACCTGTCAAATTGGATGCTGCAATTAGACATTACCAGGCGACTTGTGCAGGTCATTAAGGTCTGACAAGCCCTAGAGTATAAGCTTCGGATGCCCCAGGCAGGCTCAAACCCCGCAGTCCCTAGGAGGGATGCTGTGGGCCCAGGTTCCTCCCCTGTCCTCTGCAATGACAGCAGACTCCGTTCCAGCAAGAACCTAGGCGTTCACACTTCCACACGCTACCCTTGCTTGACCCTCAGATCAGCAAGGTCTATGCTTTTCCTTTGTATATGTCCGCAGCACGGGGCAAGGCTGGGTGACACCCAAGGTTACACAGTGTGGCTGTGACAAGGCCGAGGCTCTGCTCAGTCCCAGACTCCAGCTGGGGCTCCTTTTGCCACCTTCGCCCCACCCACCCCACTGGCACTCTGCTCCCCACCTTTCCCAACCCTCCCTCAGCTCACCTTGGGCAGGTTGGGAACAAACTTGGTGTCGCCAAAGGATTTGTAGTTGCCCATGTTGGAGTAGACCCCCGCAGCATAGACCAGGAACGCCTGAGGGGGGAAGCGGCACACATCAGAAACCCGGGACGCACAGCCCTCCCGCTGGAGGGAAGTCCCTGCCTGAGACTTGATGTGACAAGCACACGTGGTGCAGCCAGCAAGGGTGAAGCTGAGAAACCGAGGGACAGGACCCAGGTCCTGGGGAGCCCCAGTCTGGCTCCAAGTTACTTTCACAGACCAATTTTTCCACATCCCTGTGATCCAGTCACGCTGGTCTCAGAAGTTTGAAAACTCCCAGTCACTCATCCACATCCACTTCCTCCACACCAGCACCCAATCAGCCACCTGAGGCCTATGTCATTTAAGGCCTAATCCCAACGCCTCCTCCTTCTCTGGGAAGCTCATCCTCAGCTCCCAACCTGTCAGGCAGCAGGCACAGGAAGCATCCAATGTTAAAACCAGGCGGCCTCAAATGTCTTTCGTGTCCGCGTTTTCTGCTCACCTCAGTCTAGTCTCACTTTCTCAGTAACAAGACCTCATCTTCCTTTTTTTGGTGGTGGTGGGAAATCTCCTTCCCCCCAGTTCCAGTGGGTATGTAAGCTGTCTTGGACAGTCAGAGAAATCACCTTCTCTGGCTACAAGGACGAGCATAAGGCTTCAGCTGGTCAATAATCCCTACCCAGGAAACTTGCCATTGGTGAAGAGTCTCCTCTTATATCAGCCCTGGAAACCCCGGAGCAACCCTGCTGTAGTGAGGAAAGAAAGCGAAGCTGAGAGACGAAGACTGCACCCTGATGGTAGCACTGAGCCCTGCATCTGGCCATGCCTGAAGCTTCCTCTGGACTTTGCAATTATGTGAACCAGTAAACCTTTCACTGAAGCTACTTTGAGCTGGGTTTTTGCTAGAGGCAAACAAGAGAGTCCTACTAAAAACAGTAGCAGTTGGGTAGCACCTTCCCATTCATAATCTTTTAATGAGTAGAAAGAACATAGCCTGGAAATACAAAGTGAATACCCAAGTTCAAAAAAGGCAGAAGAAACAGCACGTCAGTTCAGAGATAAGAAATCCAATCTCTTTATTCAGTATATAAAAAACAGGTTGTATTCTTGTTCATCATTCTTAGTGGAAATATAACTCAGTGAAGCTTTTTAGGAAAATTTAACAGAATCAGTTCATTATAAATGTACAGCGCCTTTGACCCTGCAATTCTACCTCCAGAAATAGATCTTCCTCACACATGTGCACAAGAATGCTCACTGTGGCACCGTTTGTAAGAAAAACCAGGAACAATCCAAAAGTCCAGCAATTTAAAAAATGACTAAATTGATTATAATGTACACTCTTGTAGAATGCTTCAAATCGAAGAGAAGAATGAGGTAGCTGGGTGCAGTGGTACGCACCTATACTGGAAGGCTAAGGCAGGAGGATAGCAAGTTTGAGGCCAGCCTGGGCAACTTAGAGACACCGCCTCAAAACAAATAAAAAGGGCAGGGGTATAGCTTAATGGTAGAGAGCTTGCCTAGCATGTACAAGATTCTGGGTTCAATACCTGGTACTGGAAAAAAAAAAATGAAGTGAATTAATATATACCCATGGAAGTTCTCCAAGATAGTGTTCAGTGAAAAAGGCAGTACACAGAAGGTGACAAGAGCATGATCTCATTTATGTGAAAGAGAAAGTAAGGACCCAACACCTTGTGCATGTATACAGGTATAGGTATGCAATACACAAACACCAGCCACAGTGGTCACCTCTGGAGACACCTGAGAAAGAGCAATCTTTGTGTTTTATTCTGTGCCCTTCTGCATTGCTGTGATGCTCTAAGAATTCATGTATTACTTGGCCAATGGATCTATAAACAAACAAAAACCAGGAGCAGACAGAACATTTGGCCCGCAGCCAGAATTGGTTCAGAACATGGACTGCCAGATGTCTAGCCTTGACTCCTTCCTCTGCCTTCTCTGAATATCCACTGCTGCCTTCATTAAAATCTCAGCAGCCATCACTTACCTTGAAGTAGGCACTGTTTTAAGTGATTCATTACAACATCAAGAGGTAAAGACAACCCATTTGCATATTTTTACAGAGACTTAGGCTCTAGGACAGGAGGGTCCTGAGTTTGTAATCTTTGGTCTAATCCTCCACCAGCATCTTGATTCCTTACACCCAGAAGCCACACAGGAAATGAGGGCTAGCCTGGGTGAACTGACCTGATATTCCTCCTCGGTAAGGCCTTCAGCCAGGGCATGTTGGCGCAGTTGGTCAGGGTCCTGGGCACGGAAGAGGCGGCTGAGGAGGGTGTAGATGTAGGGGGCTTCAGGGGAGGTCTGCAACAGCACAGCCAGGCCTCCGTACCAGGCGGCCCTGGACAGGTGGTGGGCATAGAGGCGCTCTGTGGGTGACAGCAGGCGGAAGGCCTCACGGCAGTCCAGGCTAGACACGCCGATGTCATTGGGCAGGATGTACTGGGTGTCCGCCATTGGCTCTAAAGGGGATCATCATCACATCTATCATTTAGCACACCCTAACAGCATACCTGGTTCTGAACTCCCATGAGCTTGTTTAGCTTCCCAAAAGCCCAGGAGAAAGGGAATACTAACGGATCAGTATTCACCAGATACGCTGAGACTCAGAGAATGAGATTATAAAATACATTACTGGGCCATACTTTGCCTGTGGCCTCTCAGTCTCAAAGTCTGAATCCAACCACCTAGGTTTACAGATGGGGAAACAGGCCCAGACAGGATAGGAGTCTTGCCTAATCACACAGCAGAGGGATCAGCATCAGAGACCTTCATTTCTAGACTTCCAGTCCCAATTCCTTCTCTGACCACCTAGCCTCCTTGTTCAGAATTATTCAACATATCCCCACCACCGCCACCACTGTTCACAAGGACAGAGGGCCAGGTTTCTAGCTGGAAGCTCCATGTCCCAACCCTGACTTGGCCCCAGACTCCTAAAAATCAAGCCAATTGTTTCTGTTCTGCATCTTTAAAAAAAAAAAAAAAAACTATTTCTAAAATATTTTTATAGTTGTAGATGGACATAATACATTTATTTTATTTATTTTTTATTTTTATTTTTTTTGAACCAGGGATTGAACTCAGGGACACTTGGCCACTGAGCCACATTCCCAGCTCTATTTTGTATTTTATTTAGAGACAAGGCCTCGCTAAGTTGCTGAGGCTGGCTTTGAACTCGCGATCCTCCTGACTCAGCCTCCCAAGTCGCTTGGATTACAGGCGTGCACCACCACGCCCGGCTAATACATTTATTTTATTTATTCATTTTTATGCATGCTAAGGATCAAATCCAGTGCCTCTCGAATGCTAAGCAAGCGCTCTACCACTGAGCCACAACCCCAGTCCTGCATCTCTTTTCTCTTCTTGAAAAGAGGATGACAATAACCCCAACCTCAACACGTGTGTGCACAAGTTAGATAAGATCGCCCTGGACAGGATGTACCTACAGCAGCAATGACTTCCCATGAACTCTTCCTCAAGGCTCCCAGCATTTCTCCCGTTCTCATCCCTTTACGTATGCTTGGCCAGGGAAGTCAGACGTCCACAACCCATTGTACATGTAGGGAAACTGAGACCTGGCGAGGCCAAGCACTTACCAAAGGTCTCATAGCCCCGTTGGGATCTGGGGGTCTCCCAACCCAAGGCATTCTCCACCAACCCCTCGCTAACCGAGAAGGAGCTTCTAGCCTCCCCGGACCCACTCACGAGGCTCCGCCCTAATAGCACATCCCGCGGGTTCCGAAAGAGGTTTTAACTCTTTGCTTCCCGGAACTTTCCCTGGCCTAGAGACCGGGATGGATTTGGAAGGTGTAACTTGAAAAGTGGGCAGAAAGGGAATGATCCTGCTCTCAATCCAGCCGGGCTCAGGTCCCCGGAGGCTGACACACCGCGACCCCGAATCCCAGGCGCCGCTCCTCACCTGCAGCAGCTGCTCTGTTCGCAAACTCACTTCCTGCTTCCGGCTCCCCCATTCATTGGGGCTCCGCAAACCCCGCCCCCATC
Organism: Glaucomys volans; assembly: GCA_020662805.1. Taxonomy (NCBI): domain Eukaryota; kingdom Metazoa; phylum Chordata; class Mammalia; order Rodentia; family Sciuridae; genus Glaucomys; species Glaucomys volans. The sequence continues at coordinate 31,092 of JAJEJO010000171.1, read as the reverse complement.
AGCCAATTGTCTGGTCCCCAGAGCCAAGATGGGCAGCAGCATCAGCCAATAGGCGCGCGAAGGCGAGCTCCTCCGGCCTACCGGCCCCCGCCCTCAGGCTCTGGGGTGCCGTGCGGCTGGGCCCTGCGGCCTTGGCCTTTTGTCCGTGGGCCACGTTCGCGCAGGAGCTGGGCATTCTGGTGCCCCGCCTGACCGCGGCCTGGTACGGGCAGACAAGGTCCCTGAGCCCGGGCGGGGCTGGCGTGAATGTCATGGACGGAGCACTTACACATAACCAGGACCCTGCTCTTTGGGGTTCCGCCTCAGTTCCCGACCTCCGTTTTGCACTTGGAAACCTGCACAATGGGAGTAATGCGGCTCTCCCGTCCTCACTGGACTCGGGGGTCTGGCGGGGAGACTCTTTGGAGACCGCAGAACTCTCGGTGCGGGGAATCCAGGCTGCAGGCTAGCGGGCTCCGGCCCGAGCAAGGTGACCTCACCAGCGCAGGAACGCAGAGAAACACTCCCGGGTGCTTCACTGCACCTTCACCCACCGGCGTGGACCTGGAGGCAACCGCTAAACATTTCCAAGCCACAGTTTCCTCAGCACACAAGGGCGAGGGCGGGAAGGGGCTGGCGGTTTCTTGGTGCTTGCCAGGTGCCTGCTGGATAAGAAAGCTTCCTGCGACCGCGGAAGGCAGCCCAGCGCAGAGGCGGGAGGGAAGTCCACTCTTAAACAAGTCAGGAGTCTTGGCCTGGGTGGGGCAGGCAAGTGCAAGTGCCTGGTGCTGAACAGGGGCCGAGTGGGGAGCATGGCGACACGCTCGGGTCAGTCTGGGGGGCGGAGTCCGGTTGCCTAAAGTCAAATCGGGTTTCTATCACCTACGGGTTCTGTGCCCTTTGGTGGGTCACTTTACCTCTCCGAGCCTTGGCTTCATCAGCTGGAAAACCAGGCTAATTGAAACCACTCCAAGGATATTGTAGGCTTCAGTGACTGTCGACCTGGTAGTACTGCCCTCTAGAGTTGTGTGCATGTATGTGGGGGTGTTGAGGGTACTGAAATCTGGCACGCTCTTCTTGCGATGCCGGTGTCTACGTCCAGGGTAGCAACTGCTCATCACAGGCGCCAAGATTCTCATTCTCAAAGGTGCACAAGGTTCTGTTTGGCATGACAGTGCTACTAGCAGTTGGCTCTGATGATAACTGTTATTATAAGGAGGAACTCAATAATGGGGTCTGTGTCCATAGGAAAATCATCCTTTTTCCTGTGTCTCAACTTTCATTGTCTTTAAAATGGTCATAAAATGGATTGAGTCAGGTGAAGTCACATGTACATAGGAGGTAAAGCTGTCCACGGCCACCAGGAGGCAGCTCAGGCAAGCTACAGAGCCCAGTACATAGGCCCCTCAACCAAGCTCGAGATCCCATTTCTATGATTGCTGCTAATGGGAGCGCTTAACTGAGGTCTTTTGCCAGCCGCTTGCCATGAAGAATCTCATTTAATTCTTGCAAAACCCCTGAGATAGGATATCACTTTACCCATTGCACAGATGGAAAGACTGAGGCTAAGAGGTTCACTGACTTCCCTAAGACCACATAGATGTCTTCTGGAGTCCCTGAACTAGGGCCTAGCCTTATTCAGACCTTCCACCACACTGTCCATTCCACCTGTCCCCAAAACGCACATGCACACACACACTCACACAGAGCCACCTACTCACTGGAGTCTTCCCCATCCCTTGCCTTGGCCCTTCCCCAGGAGAATGACAAAGGGGTAGATGAGGAAGTAGTGTTAAGTATCTACTGTGCCTTCCAGACATTCACAGCCACCTGATAAGGAGGGACTGTCATCCCATTTAACAAATTTGGAAATGAGGCTCCAAGATCTGGCAAGGGGCAAAGCTGCAGCAAGTCCAGGGCCATCTGACCCCTCCCGCCAACACTTACAAGTTCTCCCCAGCACCCAGGTAGTGCCCCTTGCTTGTCTCTCCTCCCTGAGTCTGAGACTCCCCACCAAAAATAGGATCAGACTGTTCCCTTTTCTGGTTCCTAACAGGGTCAGAAGAGGGAATGACTGGGAAGAATTGTATTTCTACCACTGTAGGGTGGTTGGTTTGAAATGCTCCCACACCCACTCCAGCATCCCTATCTCCCTCCATCCCACAGGAGCTAAATGGTACTTAGCAAGGAAGCTAGGATGCAATCACATCTCCCTCCTCTCAACACACAAGGGTGCCCTCTGTCCTCTCAACAGTCCAGGTCTGGTCCCTTTGGTCCTGACCAGCTGTGTGGCCTTGGGAAGGTCCATCCAGGGGAAATTGCACTCCTCCTTTTTGCAGTTCTGGGGATTGAACCCAGGGCCTCTCTACCACTGAGCTACATCCTTAGTTGTTTTTATTTTTTGAGACAGGGTCTTGCTAAGTTGCCCAGCGTGGACTCATACTTGAGATCTTCCTGCCTCAGCCTCCTGAGTCGCTTGGATTCCAGATGTGCACCATCAGGAATCCTGCTGCACTGGGATGACACCCTGGTCCTGCCTGCTTGCAGAACCTTCTTTTTTCATATCTCCAGAACATCCATCTACCTGACTTCCTGGTTGGTCAGAGGGGCAACCCTAGCAACACCCCCAGCTTGGCCCTTGGCTACAAGAAGAGGTAACCCATGACCAGAATGTATAAGGGGTCCACTCAACCTTGGCCTTCATGACAACCAGGGCTCACCAGACCCCAGCCCAAACACTCACAGCCCCATTCCTCTTTCATGCCTCCTGAACACCAAGCTCATTGGTCACCAAGCATTTTCCCTGTCCTGACATGCTGTTCTCTCACCTGGGCTGCCCTCCCAACTCTGCCCTTCCTCTGGAGAGACTCCCTGTACCTTCACAGAAACCTTCTGTTCTTGCTCAGAACACCCCAGTCTGGCTGATGGCCCACTGCAACTGGCTGGGGTGCAGGTGAGGTGTTCAGCAGGTTGTGGTTGCCAGCTTCTGATGCCAGCCTGGGCAGGTCTCTCCTCGGGTAGGGAGCTGGGAAGGATGGGCCTTGCTCATTGCTCAGACCTTGCATAGGGCTGGGCCATGGAACAGTGGATGTCCACCAACCCATTCTCCAGTCCTTTGATGGAACAGACTAGAAAACCATGCTCAGTTTAGCCCCACTCACTGAAGGAAAGCCACAGCGTGAGGGAGAGGGGTAGGCTCTGCTCTGATGGACAGCTGTGGGTTCAAGTCCTGGCTTGGCCACTTTCTAGCTATGTGACTTGGAGCACGTTCCTTCATCTTGCTGTAAATGCAAATGGTAACACCTCCCTCCCTGGGTTACTGTGAAGATTAAACAACAAAACCTCCGAGAAGCAAAGCCTGGTGCCTGGTGAGTGCTCAATGAACGCAGTTGTTATTACGGTTAGCACAGTGTGGGGCACACCTGGGCACTCAGTGATGGTAGCCCTTGTGTCAGAGCCAACGCTCTGGAGCCAAGAGTCCTCTCCCTCCTTTGTTGATTCCTGGCTGTCCACATATAAGGATCCAAATCCTCCATCCAGCATCTTCCCATCAGCCTGGCCCCACCTCCTGCTCTAGCCCCATCTGCCCCATGCAGTCCATGCTCCAGCCCCTAGAGTCTGTCGCTCAGCCCTGTTCCCTCCCCCGAGCCTGCACAGAGTGTGCAGAGCACCCATCCCATCCTATGGGCCTGGAGGATTCTGAGCCACCTCATTCTCACCATGAGAATGAGGATTCTCAGTCTCATTCTGAGGTTGAGTTTCAGCCTCACTCACTTTCCCATGATCAGCAAGGACTCTTGCCCCAGCCCCTGAGAATTCTCTCTCATTTGGTAATTTGGTCCATCCTCCACTCGTGAACTCCACCAGATGGGGGACCTGATTATCTCTGCATCCCCAGAGCCCACTGGGCATGAGTCTAGCCTGTGGTGGGCATAAGCAAATGCCAGTGCGAGCCCACTGCCCACCTGGCACTTGCTCAGGGCTGGAGGCTCTGAGTGCATGCAGGACAGGTGATCTGTCAGGGCAGCTGAGCAGCGAGGTTTATAGGGGAACCCAGGGCAGCAGCAGGAAGGACAGATATCTGCTACTGACTTGGCAGGCTCAGGGCATAGCCAGCCTAAGCTGGGGGTCAGGAGCACAGCTCCTTCACTCCCCCAGGGGCACAGTGTAGGCGGCAAGATGTGGGATGCCCCAGGAAGAGCAGGGGCATGGGGCTGGACTCCCTTCATCAGCCTGGGGCAGCACTGGTGCTGAAGCCCTCATCAGTATGACTAGGGTAGAGATCTTGGGGACCCCCTTGGGAACCAGAGCTTGGGGGAGGACCACAGCCCATCCAATGTGTCCAACCAGTGAGGCTATGTGCCAACAGGTAGAGTCCCACATGCAGAGCTCCATCTGGGCTGCAGGGGCTGGGGGACCTGGGTGGGCAGGCAGGCACGGCAGCAAAGGCCCCAGGAGCCTAGTCCAGTGGCCCCTGGAAAATGAGGCGGACACAGCCATGTTCACCAGTGAGCCAGGCCCCACAAAAGGGGCAGGCGGCGTGGAAAGCATGGGTGCCGTGCGGCAGCGGTGTCTGGGCCCAGTAGCGGGCAGTCTTCTCAGAGCAGACGTGGCCACAGGGTGCAAAGGCGTGGCTGGGCGGCCCAGGGTCCAGGCAGAGGCCAGCCTCCTGGCCAAGCCACAGGGGCACATAAGGCCCCACAAGGCGGCAGAGAGGACACTCGCGCTCCTGGGGGCCCCGTTCCCGCCGGCAGCCCCAGCCGTGGTAGCCGTGGACATGGCCGCAACGGACGTAGACCCAGGGCTGCTGCTTGTCAGGAGCTGTGCGACCACGGGCTGGACTGGGGAAGGCCAGAGTGCTGAGGCCCACGGGGCACTGGGGCCTCGCTGCATTGGCCTCCTGCCGCTGGGCCTCCAGCTGCTTCAGCGTGGGTGCCCGCAGCAGCCCCGCCGGAGTGCGCCACAGCAGTGTGGCCCCACACAGGTCGATGAGCGAGCCATCTTGCAGCACGTTGGATTCATTTTCCACCTGCCAGAGGCAGCAGAAGGGCCTTAGCCTAAGAGCCCCAGCCCCACCATCAGGCAGCCTCACCCCAGACAAGCCATCCGTCCATCCCACTGACACTCTGGATAGGCATGCTGGGTCAGCTGGGCAGTCTGGGAGGCTGTGTGGGAGGGTGGACAGATGCTCCCCAGGCACACGCTGTCCCTTACTCTCAGTCTGGACTTTGGTGTCCTCACTGGTCAAACCAGGAGTCAGGACCCAAACAGGGTTTTTCTAGAACTTTCCAAAGCTGTCCCATAATGGTAGAGGCAGAAAACACCTCATGCAGAATGCTAGGTCCTGAGGCCAAATCAGCTGTCCTAGGGTTCACAGTTAACAGCAAGGACTTGAGTGACCTCACGGTTCAGTAACTCTGTATTCTTAGGAGAGCAGCTTAACCTCTCTGTGTGTCAGTCTCCTCAGCCTCAAGGTGGGTTCCATGTCCCCATCTCAAATGGGTATCATGAAGATTCAATGAGTCAATCAACATAAACACTTGGAAAGTTCCTGGCACATAGCTCAACAAGTGTCTGGATGGTTCATGTGCATCGATTTTTAAAATAATGCTTCTCTGCTCTCCCAGGAGAATCTCTAGATCAGCCCTGCTTTTCCCTGAGATTTCCATCTCCTTGGCCAGGGTGCTCATACCTGGAAGAGCCCCGTGTGGCCACACACTACCTCTCACTAGACTCACTTCCAGCTCTGAACCTTCATTCTCTGATCTGTGCCACATGGTGCTTCCACGTGGCCGGCACTGTTAGAACTACTCCAACAGCCCTCTCCTGCTGGGAGAGGATAATAAAGCAAAACCTGCTTATACATGACAGACACACTACAAACTGCCAACACTCGAGGCTATAGACTGCTCACACACGGGCCAAGTGTCACCCTCCTAAGAGGGTGTGAGTTTTGGAGCTGCCCGCAGCTGCACTGCTCTCGCTTCTCATCACCCCACGATCTCCAGCATTGCGCAAGCGACATCTGGGGATGCTGGTCTGCTCCTGCCTGGGGGGCAAGTGGCACATGCCAAGAACTCCCTGAGCCTGGGACTCTAGATGGAGCCCACTGGAGCTCCCTCAGGCATGAGGACAGCAGGTCATCTCCCACCTTGGGCAGGGGGATGGACATATTATGCAGGCCTGGGAAGGACTGGTGGGGAAATGGAGTGGACCACCTACCAGCTTCCCCCGCTGCTGGGCTGAGCGACTGTCCCGCAGTGTGTACACGTTACCGCAGACCGAGATCTCCCGCCAGACACCTGGGGCCGAGTCCTCGGAGAAGCCTCCCGCAGGGTGCATCACCAGGACCCCATTGGTGGTCAGGCCATCCATCAGGCCATCAGGGGTCCGCCATTTAGCTGCCCGCTCCTAGGACCACATGAGGGATCAGATCACATCCCTGAGTACCCCCAGCAGGCTGCGTGCCAGAGGGGTCACCTCTCTACCCCAAGTTCAGAGGCAACCAGAGAGGCCCATGTGACTTGGGTACCACCTGACCTGGAAGCCCTGCATGGGCCATGGTTAGGCTGACTGTGGGTTGGCTCACCACTGCAGGGCACTGCACCTCCCCAGCCTCCCCCTTAGTTCACTCTCTGATGAAGAGCTGGTCCCTGCCTGGGGGGGTCACTCACTCCAAGGAAGATGTTGCTGGAGGCGTCAAAGCCAGCGGCATAGATACGGGCAGTATAGGGTGGCCTGCGGTCACAGAGGATGCGGCAGGCATAGCGGGAGATGGTGCTCTGGGCAGAAGGGCCCTCTGCAGCCCCTCCTCCAGGGGATGTGTCCGTTACCACAAAGTCTATCATGTTCTCTGTGGAACGGCCAATCTGCAAGGGAGGGGAGGGCAAGACAGGGGTTACACGCACACAGCTGGACTCACGACTTCCCTCCCGTGTCCCAGTAGCTGTTCTGTGTGCAGGGCCACCATGCAAAAAGGCTGCCAGAGGAGGGGACTCTGGGCTTCCAGATCGGGTCTCTACATCCAACTGGACATGGGTGAAGCTTCTCCTTCTCTGCCTCTCCCAACACTCAGTAAAAGCGAGGTACCTGCTTATGTAACAGTGGGAAAGTGGCACCTCTGGCACAGAAGGGCTTAAATATTCACAGCAAATATGAGAGTTTACTTTAAGTAAGGAGTGTATGTGTAATACCTCAGTTACTCTTCCTGTGGGGTAGGTGTTACTATCGGTACCACTTACAGTTGGGGAAACCAAGGCCCAGAGAGGTTAAGTGACTCTTGCCCAAAGTCATCTCATCGTAAGTGATGGAGTTGGCATATGAACCCAGGCATGAGGACTCACACCTGCCCTCTGGACTCAGAGGCCAAATGGCCCCCACTCTGGGCATCTCGAGTCTGCATCTTGATGTCGCTGCTGCCTTGCTCTGTTAGTGCAGAGCCAGGCCCAGGCTAGGACATCCTGCTTCCTCATCTGAAGAGTAGAGCCCTGCCCTGCATGCCCCCAAAGTTCTTTCCCATGGCCTTTGGCCCTGTGGCCTTACCCTGGAATGCCTGCAGAACTCAGAGGCCAGGAGGCTGGTGGCGGGGGTGAGCATACCTGGAACATGTCTGTGTCGCTGTCATGTGTGTACTCCACTATGACTGAGTGGCTCCGGGACAGCGTGTATGAGATGCTGTGTTGGCCTCGGTTACTCAGAGCCTGGTGGGGAGAAAGACGTCACCTCCCAGGGCATGTGGTCATGAGAGGTACAAGCTTCTGAGCCAGAAATGAGCTCAGAGCCCACTGGCCATCCCTGGGGAAGGGCAGCTGCATCCTGTGCTGCTGGGTCCACACAGCAGGTGCTCTGCACATGTTACCCTACTTAATCCTTCAGCCACCCCAAGGATGGACTTATGGTTCCCATTTTACAGTTGAGGGAGCTGCAGTTCAGAGAGAAGTGACCTGGTTCCACACAGCTGGAACTAGCAGAAGCTGACTTCTACCTCCGATCCTGTAAGGCCAAGTTTTTCCCTCTGCTACTGCTGTGTGAACATCACATCCCACTTTAGGAGTTTTGCCTGCCTCTAAAACAATCATTTCCATCCAGTGAGTGAGGTCTGGTGGTCAAGGAAACATTTTGCAAACTGTAAAGTCCTGTGCACACTACAAAGGATTTCCCACCATCACCATTTTGCTGGTAGCCACAAGGCTGTGAGTGACAGCACAATGCACTCCCAGACTCCACCAAGGCCGGGGCTGGCAGGTCTGGGAAGGCCGAAGACCTGGACCTGGGGCAGGGCGGGCAGGATGGTGCCATCTGCTGGGATAAACTGCTTGCCTTGGAGACGAGTGGTGTAGAGATATGATGCATGACGTCTGGCTTCACTCCGTTGGCATGTGGCCGGCGGCTCAGTGCCAGGCGGCTTCGCCGACGGCCCTTGTCCCCACTTGCCAGACACCCATTGTAGCTGTGGTCGTGGGGGTTAAGAAGAAAGGGTTGCAAGAGGAGAGAGAAAAAGAGAAAGTGAGCCCCCGGCAAGACATGAAGAAAACTGCCAACCCCAGGCAGATCCTACCTTCATAGACAAGATCTGGAACCAACCAAAGCTAGAAGATCCTACAATAGCAGATTGGTATGTTGGGATTGTGTGTGTGGGGGTGCCTTGCATTTGATTAACCAAGTGTTCCTGGATGCCTGAGCCATGCCTGGATAGGTGCTGGATGCTGGGATGGTAAAGATTATGTATCAGTGATCAGTTTTGTGCTGTTAGTGGAGGGGGCCTCCAGCTTCCCAAGGACCCAGGCACCAACTGCCATGACAACATGCCTCTGGGCCCAAGCCAAGTGCACCCCAGGCCCAGAGGTAGAAGGGAATTCTGGCCCCAGGTTCAGGTTTCTGGGGTGAGGGGACACCTACATGAGGCCATAAAGAACTAGAAAGGTCACCTGAAGCAAACTATAATTTATTACATCACTACTAGAGAACAAATGAAGGAGATGAACAGATCCACGACGCCACTACCTCCATCTCACCACACATGTCAAACTGCCACCTGCCTTTGCAGCTCTTGTCCAGGGGAAATGATGATGAGAAGCAAAGATGGGGTGAGTCAGAGCCTTGGTTGCTGCCATGTACTGCTGCCTCTGTGTTCCTGGCCCTTCACGTTCTTAATTCCCTAATGGAAACTGTGCGATGTCCTGCCAGGCAAATGTCTTTCTTCCCATTTTACAAATAAGAGAAATGGAGGCTCAGGGAGGTAGAGTGACTTGCCCCAGCCTAGTAAGTTAAAAAGTCCAGATTTGAGCTCAGGTCTGCCTGACTCCAGACTCACAGACGTCCTTCTAGATGGAGGTCTCAACCTGAGCTGAGGCCCAGAGGCTGGCAGGGTTTGGTGAGATAAGGGATTGGTGATTTGGGTTGTAAAGCATAGCAGGAGAAGATGAAGTTGGTAAGAATTATTCTGTAGGCCATGGAGAGCCATGGAAGGTTTGGGAGCAGGAAGTGATGGGTGAATAGCTGCCATACACAGGCAAGGACCATTTAAATCAGAATCAGTGAGTTTTTTAAAGTCCAGATTCTCTGGTCCTACCCATGGAGATTCAGACTCTGTAAGTTTGGGATGTGCCTGGCAGTGTATGTTTTCAATGTGCTTTCCAGTTGCTCTGATGCACAGCCAGGGTGGGCTTCCCTGCTCTGCAGAGAACAGATGGCTGGTAAGAGAGCCCATCCCATTAGGTCTACCTTCCCCTCCATCAGTGGCCTTGCCCCCAGCTGCAAAGCCAGCCCTTCCTTGGGGACACCAAGCAGCTGTTATTCTCAGACAAGCACCTCGAGAGGGGCATTGCTTTTGCCCTTTGGAGTTATTCCCATGGGGAGAGGGGTGGTCTAGATGGCAGTGGTTCAGGACCCAGGATCAGGATTCAGATGGGCCTGGAGTAATGGGGCTCATTTTTCAGACCCTACCTTGAAGTTTGATTTTGAGAAAAAATGAGATAAAACATTTGAAAATGCTTGGTGCAGAGTTTGGCATAGTTATAGCAAGCTTGATAAGTGTCAGCTGCTACTGTTATTAAGGGAAAAAGAGCCCATGACACGGAAGTGTCAACAAACAGTAGTCATTACTACTCCTTAATAATCATCATCATGAGAGCACAGCTTATCAAGTAGTTTCTTCTGGACTGATGGAAGAGAGAGGCCAAAAGGAGACATGGATGGGGGCAGCAGAAGAGGGATATGCATGGGGGCGAGAGCTGTGAGGGGGGTGCAGGGATTTGAGTCAGGCCCAAACCAGGAAAGGATGAGATCTACCCAGCCACCGATGCCGGCTGCTTCCTCTCTCCTGGCTTCGGTTTTCCCATCTGTAGCATGAGGGTGAGCTGTGGCTTAGTGACAGTGCACTAGACCTAGAGTAAGAAAGACCTGGGTCCAAATCCCAGCCCTGCCACTTACCAGCTGTGTGCCCTTGGGCCAGTCACTTCCCCTCTCTGAGCCTCGGTTTCCTCACCTCCTTCCTCACAGCATCTTTGTGAAGATTGAAATGAAATAATGTCCATGAAAGGGCTTGGCACAGGCCTGCCTCCCAAATCACTTGATACGTGTTGGGCGCTACTCTACGTACTTTACAGAAATCACTTCCTTCCTTTCTTCCTTCCTTCCTTCCTTCCTTCCTTCCTTCCTTCCTTCCAACAACCCTCTGAGGTAGGGAATATTATCATCCCTTTGTAAAATGGGGAAACAGAGGTACAGGGAAGTTCAGCAACTTGTAGAGGCAGAATTGGAATCAAGGAGTTCTGTTGCAGAACCAGAGTTCTTTGCCCCACACAACACATCCTAGGAGCTTTGCAGAAGGCAGCTGTTGTTACTTTTTTCTCATATGATCAGAAACTTGGGTGGGCTGTTAAGAGCTGTCTCAGGAATTTATGAGATACAGGAAGATAAAATAATCTTTATGAATTGAGGTGAGTTTGGTCAATTTTGTCTTTCAGCTGCAAAGGGAACAAGGGACAACCGGCAGAAGGCCCTACTTGTGGGGAGCTGGGGCCCTCCTTCTGGCTGCCCCTCCCTCCTGGACCAGGGAGGCTCACCCCAGGACGATGAGTTCGCCATACTTGATGGGCTCCTCGCCCGGCTGTGCATCTTCACTGGAAGAAAGGATGCAAGAGCCCTTGTTCCCGGGGTGCTGGAGGTCTGAGGTTCGGGGGGTCCCCACTTCAGGGTTTCCTTCCAGCACCATTCTGGGCAGAGTGAGAAAGAAGAAAGCTTTGCAGCTTCCCACCCCAGTTCCCCTCAATACCAGCTCCAGTCTGCTGCAAGCCATCTAGGCTAAGGCAGAGTGACCTTTCACACATCTATTGTTATGGCAACCATTCACCTCTGCTTCCCCTAAACTGACACAGGTTGCTGGGACACCAGGAAGAGGAGATGGGTGGAATGGTAACAAGAGGGGGAGGTGACAGTGTTAGAGGTCCCTGATATTTGGTGGGGCCAGAGGGATGGTACAACTTGGTTGGTGGCCAAGATTCCAGTGTGGGAAGTGCTTTGAAGGAGAGCAACCCAGGACTTGGGGGCTCTTAACCAGTCTGGGTCTCAGTTCCTGGCTTGAGCTTTTAGCTCCAGGACCTCTGAGTTACCATCTGTCAGGTTCCTTGCACCCATCTATCCATCATAATCTTTCTGCCCCTTTGCAGGTCTAGGCCTCTGTCGGTCTGTCTGTTTCTCAATGACCCTCTGTCCTCCCAGTACTGTCCTTTTGGCCATTTCTTCCCACCTTCCTCCCCCTCTCCTCCTGTTGTCTACCTCCACCTCACCATCCATCTGCCTCAGTCTCCCCATCTTGACCTCGCCCTGAGGACAGGCCTCTGGACTCTCCTGGGTGCGCACCCCCTCCTTCCCTCGGGCGTCTGCGGTCCCCAGGCCACCGGGTCCCTGGAGGCCTGTGGGGGTGGCGCTCCCCCTCCGGCTCAGGCTGCAGCAGAGCTGTCTCCTGCAGGCAGCCTGTTTGGAAAAGATCCCTATGCTGTAGGGACTGCGCCGGGCAGGCCCGAGCCCCGCGCCCCGGGCGGCACAATGACGGCCCAGCACATACGCAGCTACACCGCCAGCGGCCCCTCCACATAAACACGCGCGCGCGTGCACAGTCCTGCACACCCCGGGCCCTCTGGCAGAGCCCGGACGGGCGTAGAACCAGCCCCGACACGCGACTGCAGGGACGAGAAGACGCGCAAACAGCTACGGGCGCCGGCCTCCGACCCGCTCCCCAGTCACCCACAGACACGCAAACACGCCCCCCGCGCCCGCCCGGCGCAGCCCCCGCCCCCTCAGCCCTGGCGGCCTCACCTGGCCGCGCTCGGGTCCCCGCTGTGTGCTGCTCCCTCCCCGCCTCTTCCCTGCTCGGCCCCCGGGCCACTGCGGCGGGATGGGCCGGGCCCGCGGCTGCTCCGCGCTGTCTCGTCACGGGGACACCCAGGGCCGCGGAGAGGGGGACGAGAGCGAATTGCCACGCTCCGCCCTCTGTATCGAGGCCCCGCCCAATTGGCGCCGCCCACTGAAGCCCCGCCTCATCTAAGGCTCCGCCCCCTGCGGCCTAGCTTTGCCCTAGTCCGCAGAGCAACGCCCCTTCTCGGGAGACCACGCCCCTCACCGGAAGACCACGCCCCTCCCAGGGCACGGGGAAGCCCCGCCCACCACCATGCTGAGGGACTCCCTCTCGCGTCCTCGCCGGCAGAGGAACTCGGTGGTCGTCTACGAGACCCGTCCCCCACTTCGGGCTCCCTAGACTCTGCCCCCATTACCGGGGACTTGGGGGCTTCTCCTGGAGACCCCAGAGCCAGAGCCCTGATCTGGAGGGCCGTTTCCCCAGCTTTAGGCTGGGGGTCTGACATTCCATCTCCTGCCTGGAGACCCCGCCTCCCATATGGGGAAGGCACGGAATTAGAGGAGAGAAGCGGGGGCGAGGAGAGAGAAGGAAAATACTGAAGGAGGTGGGTGTGCGTCAGCAGCAGAGGCGGCGGAAAGCGGCTGCGGTTGAGTTACAACTGTCTCCAGCCCAGCTTGGTCACTTTCTCTCTGAGTGATCTGACCTCCAGCTGATTCCGGGTCCCTGGGTATCCAGAGGCACCCACCGTGCCTCCTCCTCTTCCACCACCACGCACACCAGGCCTGGGATGGCAAAAGGATAAGCAGACCTTTGGTGGTACAACCCCTTTCGGTCTGGGGCTTGCAAGAGACCTATTTTACCTCTCTATACCGGGCGCTCTGTGCAGACTTTGAGCAAAGAAAAAAACCCTTTAATTCTGGGGAGGCAGGCATGATAATCATTCATTTTTTCCAGAGGAGGAAACAAATTTACAGAAATAACTTGCTCAAGAAAAAAAGAAAGAAAGAAAGAAAGAAAAGAAATAACTTGCTCAGGGTTATTTTGCTAGGAAGGGGCCAAGAGGGGGATGTCAGCTATACGAGTGACTCCAAACTCTAGATTCCTCATTCTGGGGGGACGCGGGGGCGGGGGGTGGTAATGGGGATGGAATCTAGGCTCTCCCACATGCTAGGCAAGCTTTCTACCACTTAGCCACATCCCCAGCCCCTGGACTCCTCATTTCTAACATTTCATAATTAGGGACACTAGGAGCGGGGCTTAGAGGAGAAACTTTATCTGCATCAGATGAGGCCCCTATGGTTGGGCATCTCCTGGTATGGAACTACAAGCAAGGGCTGGGGAAGCCCCGAAGGTGGACCACTAAGCCATCTTTGAGGTGTGTGTTTTATGAGGAAGTCAAGGAAGGTTGCACCAAGGAGTTGGCCTTTGACTTCCATTATCAGCAATGAATGGGAATTTTCCCATCCATTCCTGAGAGGGAGCATCTGCCAATGCCCCCCTGCCCCACCCCTGCAACTTGTTGAATATGAGGCTCCCAATCTCCCAGACCCTCTGGGTCCCAGCACATCTACCTACCAATTCCCCCACCTAAAAATAGGAGGCAAAGAGACCAACTGTTTTGCCAACTGGTTGGGGACCCAGCAGCTGATGAAACAAGAAAGTACCTATCAGCACATCCTTTAGGGACAAGAGCACTCATTGATCAAGAGAACCTCCTTGAGAAGCCCCCATCAACAGGACAAATCCTGCACCACAGGATGGCTTTCATCGCTGAAAGCCCACAATATTAGTTTCTTGTATAACCCCAGCCTCCAGCACATTGCCTGCCAGAACAGGCCCTCACTGACCATGTACTGAATCACTGTTATAATCCGAAGTTTACAGATGAGAAAATTGAGACCCAGGGAGGGCCTAGGTCACGCAGCCAAACAAGGATGGAGCTAAGGCCCAGAGTCCCAGTTGCTACCACCTGACACTGCTCTACAGCGAGGGAGGTCTGAGAGAGAGGCCAAGACTCACAAAGGAGGAGGTGCCAGCTTCTTCTAGGGTAGAGTACTGGGATTAGAATTGTATGGCAGGGGCTCAAGAGCCTGAGTCCACCTGACCCCTGGACAGTGCTGCAGTGCTGGGGTCAGGAAGAGGAAGGGAGAGTTGTGATACCACCAATGGATGCCCAAGTTCCAGTCTTGACTTCTGGTTCTAAGTCCAGGGCTTTGTGCCAAGAAACCCAGCTTCTTAATGTCTCTAGGCTTCAGTTTCCTTATAAAGTATGACTAATTATAATATCTAGGCGCTGGGGTTGTGGCTCCGCGGTAGAGCACTTGTCTAGAGGTGTGAGGCACTGGGCTCAATCCTCAACACCACATAAAAATAAATAAATAAAATAAAGGTATCTATCTACAACTAACATATATGTATATATATATATACACACACACACACATATATAGTTTAAAAATAATATCTACTTGTTGAGCAAGTAGATTTTTTAAAAAAAATTTTTAGTTGTTTATGGATCTTTATTTGTTTATTTGTACAGGGTGCTAAGAATCAAACCCAGTGCCTCACACATGCTAGGCAAGCACTCCACCACTGAACCACAACCTTAAGCCCAAGCAAGAAGATTTTGAGCATGATTTTGCAGTATTGTTCTAAATTCTCCACATGTAGCCTCTTCCTTTTTTCTGTCTTCAATCTAGGTCTTGTCCCTATTGCTTCAAGGGAAGGCACGAAGAAAGGAACAAGATACAAACCTTATTTCTTCTGTTTCTTGGGTTCTAGTATCTGAAGACTGGAAGAATCTCAGTATCTAACTGAGATAGGATGTTGAAAAAACACCACCAAGAGCAGCAGCAGCACACTCTGGGCTAGGAGATTGGAGCAGGGAGGGGAGAGCTAAGATGCTAGGCTCTGTCCTTGAGCCTTTGCTGGAGGTAGAAGTGGGGCTGGAAAAAAAAAACCCTGAGAGATTTAGGGATCTGGAGTAGAGGACACCTGGCCTCACTTCTCAGTATAGCTTCAGCAGGAAGCCCTAGGCTTAGGGTGACAATCATAGTGTGTCTATTTTATGCTGTGACCACTGTGAGGTCTTGAATGTGTGAGCGGCATGAAGAGTGCTAGAATTTTTGTGTCCAAAAAGGGTAGACCTAAGAGATGCTGGTGGATCCTAGGGGGTCTCACAGCTCATAGGAGGGAGATTCAGGGTATCTGGATTGACAGCCAAATGTCAGCAAGATGAAGGTGTCTTGCTAGGCACAGCAATACACACCTGTAACACTAGCTACTTGGGAGGCTGAGGCAGGAGAATGGCAGATTCGAGGACAGCCACAGCAACTCAGCAAGACCCTGTCTCAGAATAAAATAGAAAGGGGTGGGGATGTAACTCAGTGGTAGAGTGTTTGCCTAGCATGTGTTGAGACTCTTGAGTTTGACACCTGGTACTGAGAAAGGAGGGGTGGGGGGAGGGTAGTGGAGAAAAGAAGAAGAAAAAGAAAGAGAGGAGGAAGAGGAGGAGGAGGAGGAGGAGCAGGAGGAGGAGGAGGAGCAGGAGGAGGAGG
>JAJEJO010000170.1:349214-453343 GCA_020662805.1 Glaucomys volans | reverse complement strand
AATCACCCCACCTGCCTCTGCACGTGTCCACCCATGGCCACACAGTGCCCCGAATGCTGATTTGGAGGTTACAAATACATCCCAGCAAGCAGACACCTTTGCAAATATGGACTCACGGACCATGAGGACTGACTTATGTGAAAACCATAAACAGGAACCCCCTACAGTCTCAGTACTGCCAACGGCCACTAGCAGAGTTTGCCTCCTAGAAGACAGAAAAGAGGCATGAATGGATCTGCAGAGAGCTATGAATCGAAGGCTAAAGCGAGGGGAGATCACGGAGAGCCACATCACACTAACGCAGTGTTTCAGACCATCCGGTGTCACTGTAAGGCCAGCCTGTCAGGGTGACTTACAGCTCATTCTCCATGCAAAGCAAGCCAGACTCAGCTAACTGAATCATTCCCAGCTGGGCAAAGCCTCTCAGAGCCCCCAGGGCTTCTCCAGGACGTCAGCTGTCAGCCCTGACACTCCGAACTCAGACATGAGGGGCATCAGGAAGACGCCCATCACATCGGGTGTCTTGCGCCTGCCCATCGCTGTCAGAAAGGCCACAGCCTTTACCCAGCCGTGTGTGAAGAGAACAGTCTAGCAGCCAGGCGCTTCGGAATTTTCCAGAACACAGTGATACATGAACTACTTGGACTGCTAACTTCCAGGGACTCTTCCAGGGCGATGATTGATGTGAACTGCTAGATACGACACTGATGGATTTTATCTAATATCTTAAAATACAGGTAGTTTCTTACAAAGGAAAAAAATATATAGAACACAATTCCCTCCGGATATTATCTCCTAACTGACTCTCTGAATTCAGCAGGGACTTTTTTTGTGAAAGAGTATAATTTATTGCCTTGGAGGTCGATTTTTATAGAATGCATGCTGTACCTGGGAGTTCAAAACAGATCATTTGATGCTGCATAGATGGTGTCTAACCCCTGATATATATTTTTGCATTTCCCATATATGTTTTTAAATTTTTAATTTATAAAAGTAGATTTTTTTTGTTGGTTGGTTGGTACTGGGGATTGGACCCAGGGGCACTCAACCACTGAGCCACACCCCCAGCTCTTTTTAATTTTTTTTTTTTTTTTTAACCAGGGATTGAACTCAGGGACAATCGGCCACTGAGCCACATCCCCAGCCCTATTTTGTATTTTATTTAGAGACAGGGTCTCACTGAGTTGCTTAGGGCCTTGCTAAGTTGCTGAGGCTAATTTGAACTCTCCATCCTCCTGCCTCAGCCTCCTGAGCTGCTGGGATTACAGGCAAGACTTTGTTTTTTTAAGGTAAGTTTTTAAGTTCACAGCCAGGAACTTAAAATCGAAAAGAATGTACAGACTTTCCACCCCAACCCACATATATCCTCCTCTGCACCAGACTGGTTCATTTGTGACAATCCAGGAACTTAGGTTGACATGTCAGTGTCACCCCAAATCCATAACTTACTTCGGGGTTCCCTCTTGGTGTAGTAGATTCTGGTTAGGGTTTGGACAGATGTGTAAGGATGCATTTCCACCATTTCACAGCACCACACAGAACAATTTCCCTGACCTAAAAATCCTCTGCACAGCCTGTTTATCCCTCCCTCCCCCGAGCCTTGCAGCCACTGATCTTTATGTATAGCTTTGCCTTTACCAGACATCCAGCTGGAACCCGATAGTACGTACCCTTTCCAAAATGGCTAGCCTAGCTTTTCTTCTTTTCTCCCCCTCTTTGGTAATGGAGATTGAACCCAGGCTGCTCTACCACTAAGCTGTATCCCCAGCCCTTTTTACTTTTCATATTTGAGACAGGATCTCACTAAGTTGTTGAGAATCTTGCTACATCGCAGAGGCTGACCTGAACTTGCAGTCCTCCTGCCTCAGCCTCCCCAATCACTGGGATTACAGGCATGCCTGCATCTTTAAAGTCAATAGAGATAAATAAATTACCTGCAAATCACGACACTGTGAACAGCTTGAGGTTTTTGTCACGGCTGTATTACATGCTTAGGAGACACGTGTGCATTGGACGTGAATGGGTGAATAAGGCACTTCTGGGGGTGGGGGATCAGAACATTAATCCAATTATAGTCAGCGGTTGTTCTTAGAAATTCCTACTGCTTAGGAAGAGAGATGCTAATTCTTTTTACTCTGAATAAAGAATAACGTGTAAAAAATGAAGCCAAGTACAAGTGCCAGATTTTAGGCCCTGAGATTTCACTCAGATCTTAATATTCTGCTAATTTTTAGAGTTCTGCCTACATGTTACATAAAATGGGATGTTGTAACTGATAGCCTGGTTGAAGCAAAAGGGATTTCTGCTCATCTTTTGCAAGTTTTGTATTTGGGGCTCCCTTCGGAGCATTCCCCAAATTATCTGACATTCTCCGAGGCTAGGATGCCCAGCCTATCTGGGCAAAGCCAAATGAGAGGATGACCTCATGGATCCGTTATATCTTGCTCCTATTTTTGGACCCCAGGATCAGCCTTGCTTTTTTGACAGTAGTTACACTGCTGAGTCATGCATAACCTAAACCTGCATCTGCAATTACCCTGCTTCTTAGCAGGACCCAGGAAACCTAGACAAGGGCTGATTGGCATTGGCAGGGCAATGGAGGGACCTAGAGGTAGGAAGAGACATTCTGGAAATATCAAGTTGGAAAGGAAACCTGGAGTTCAAGCAATCATCCAGGAGAGGTAAGTCCAGGGAAACGGAAGCACGGATCTGCCTCACCTGGTGTCATTTAGATGTTTACAAATGGACATGAGAAGGGACTCATGTGTCAGCTGCAGCAGGGGAGCTGACTTGAGGGGACTCTGGTGCGGGTTCAGTGAGGCATTTGTCTGCTGTTTTCTCTCCCTTCCTGACGGGCTGGGTTTTACATTGACATTTCCCTCTGCTGGCTCTGGGGACTGGCAGGTGTCTCTTCAAAGCACCGAATGTGCAACAGACAATTAGGCAGACCGAATACATGTGAAGCTGTCTAAATACGCCCCAAATCCGGGTCTGTGGATTTAAGATGGAAAATAAAGGAATGTCGGTCTTGAAGGCTGTCATCTGTCTCCGAAGAAATTGCCTTTTTATGGAAAGTGTTTTCAGGAAAGTTTTAAAGAGAAAGAATCAGCTGTTCATCCATAACTGGGAGGAATTACCAGCGAGATGTTTCTTAGCATTACTGTGGCTCTTGCCTGATGTCCTCTTTTCCCCTGTAGCTGGTATTTAGCTGGTCACAAGGCCCTGTATAATAAAAATAGATATTCCCACTTCACTAGCAATGATGTGTGTACGTGTAAATTCTGGTCAATAGGATGATAGCAAGAAGGTCATGTGTGACTTCTAGGAAATGTCCTTAAAGTACCAAGATGATGCGGAGACAAATGACAGTTCATTCAAGATTCCCCTTGCCCTCAGCCAGGGTCTCTCCTGGCCTTGGGAATCACATGATCCCAGGACCCAGATCATCTTCCCTGAGGGATCTGTGACCTGGCCACCTTGGGCTTCTGTGGCAGGCAGAATAATGCCTCCACCAAGGTATCCACATCCTGATCACTGAACGCTGCAAATGAGTTACCTTGCATAGCAAAGAGGCTTTGCAAATGTGATTAAATTGAGGGGTTTAAAAGTGGGATATCATCCTGTGTTATCTGGGTGGTCCCAATATAATCACACATCAGTAGAGCAGGGAGGTAGGAATGTCAGAGGCCAAGAAGGGGATGCAACAAGCAGAGGTCAAACTGGTGTGATTCTGGCTGGAGGACACCACCAAGGAACTCAGGCAACATCCAGAAACTGGAAAAGTCATGGAAACAGATTCTCCCCTAGAGCTTTCAGAAGAATACAGCCCGGGGTTGGGGATATAGCTCAGTTGGTAGTGTGCTTGCCTTGTAAGCACAAGACCCTGGGTTCAATCCCCAGCACCACAAAAAAAAAAAAAAAAAAAAAAACCACAGCCCTGCTCACACCCATGATTCTAGCCCAGGAGACCCAGTCTGGACCCCCGGAACTGCAAGATAATAAACTTGCTTTGATGTAAGACTTACATTGGTGGCAATTTGTTACAACGGCAACAGGAAACTAATATGCTTTCTCAGGCTAGGATTGATGCACCTGTCTCCCAGTAATCACCAAGATGGGATCTTCCCTTTTTACCTCCTGCTGGGCAGGCATAAGGAACACAAGATGCTCAGCCTGCAACCATAACTTTTAGTCCAATGAGACTCATTCTGTTGTCCCCCTCTGGGGACCAGGGTGGTGAGGATGGGAAGCTTGAGTTCTCACAGGAGTAATCAGGGGCCACCCCTGATTCTGCCCCAGCATTTGTCCCCATGGGGCTTACATTTTGTAACACTGTTGCAACAACTTACTGCAAACTCAGTGGTTCAAAGCAATGAAAATATATTATTTTATAGCTCTGATCTCAGAAGTCCAACAACGATCTCAGCGGGCTACAGTCCAGGGGCTGGCAGTGCTGGCTCCCTTGCAAGCATCTGTGGCTTTGCCTTCCTACCCTTAGATCCCCCACCCCCCTGCTGCATTCCCTGGTGCCAGCCCCTTCCTCCATCTTCAGACTGGCAACACCATGTCTCTCAGACCCTTCTCCCATGTTGCAGATCTCCCTGTTACTGCAGAGTTCCAGGAAAGGAACTGTGTGTAAGGAAGCTTGAGATTCCAGTGGGATCCCCTGGGTAATCCAGATGCTCCCCCACTAAAGGCCCATATGTTTAATCACATCCATGAAGTTCCTTTTGCTCTATCAGAAAGCATATTCCCAGGTCCGGGGGACTCAGGCCTAGACATCTGTGGGGACAGTTTTACTACCACAAGGTTGTAGAAGCATCTTGGATTCAAGATGTCTAAAGAATTCTAGAGAATGGCTCCCATTCTCTTAAAGAACGGATGCTTCAACCATGCCTTGCAATTCTCTACCAACATCTCCAGAAGCTTCAAGAAGGTAAAATACATGACAAGCTAGTGGATCCAGGCTTGTGGGTCTAGTCTGTCCTGACCTGATTGTCCTTTGCCAGGAAATAGATCCTTTAATCAGATCCATGCTATGTGAGATCCTGGACTGGAGAATCAAATACTCAGCAAGTCCTCAGATAAGGATGCTGGCTGAGGCCCAGCAGGCAGAAAGGCTAAACTCATTCCCAGAACAAATGTCCTTCCTTCCTGTTGGAAAAGAGCCCCAGTCCTCCTGAAGGGGAGGGCTCCCAATGTAGTCAACTTGCCAACTCGGGGTCCATTTTGAGGACACAACTTTGGTCACTGCTGCCGGAGATTTGACACTTAGTGGATGCAGCAGCCTTGGTACGTGGGAGCCCATCCCCCACACAACTTCCATCACGTCACCATGGTCGCTTCATTCATGTGCTTGGTCAGTGCGGGGATGGCCAATGGCAGAGGCTAACTGCCATCAACTGCCCTAGTCATTTTGTCCTCTTGGTTGACCACTGACTCTCCCATAGTCGATCGTTTCTAATTGATGTTGACACATGGTGCGAAGATCTTCTAGCGTAGGGCCCATGCCCAGACCACATAGTCTCCAGTCTCCCAATCTTTCTCCCTCCAGGTCTACCAGCAGGCTATTTGCACTACCTGTGGGTGTGCATCTGTTCCAGCCTTGCACTTGTTCCATGCAAAATGAATGACTAGGTACACTGGCCAGAGCTCTGCCCTTTGGCAGGATTTGGTCTTGACATTTTCAAGCCTACTCCAGTCATTTCCATCCCACACCCACACACCCAGCCAACCCACCCATAAGGCATACCATGCTATTAGCTTGACCAAAGGAACCCCTCCTATAACCATAGGCATGCACAGGGGGGTGGGTACTGGCACAACTCTGGTGGGCAGCTGTGGTTGGGGGAGGGTCTGAGTTGCCTCACATGCAGCTGGCTTGTGCCCCTGGTGCTGCCCACAATGAACCTCAGATGTGCCACTTCCATCTAACAATGGATTCTTTCTAGGTCTGCCTAACCCTGTGATTTGGTTGGTCTGACATAACCCAGTCTCTGAAGGGCAGTGCCAGCTACAAGGTCACTGGGATGCCATGGCCATGCACTCCATTTCTACCAGGGCACAGCAGCATGCCGGGAGCTGTTTTTCCAAAAGCCATATGATCCTCCACTGCAGATGGCATGGCCTTGCTCCAGCACCCTGGGGACTAGTGTTGTGATTCTCCCACTGGGACACGCTACGAGCGCCACTCAGCATCTTCCCATCTCTGGCTCCTCTGGTACCACAGAGTCTGCTGGACCTAAAGTCGGGGCTGCAAGACTAGAGTGCAGGCCCACTGCAGAGCCTTTTCCATTCAGGGTCACTTAACGCTGGGCCAAGTGGTCCTTTAATAATTTTGTGCAGGAAATAAAGTTTCATTTTCCACTTGTGGCATCATGACAGTGCTCAGAAAGTCTTGGATCCGGGAGCATTTCAGGGTCTGGATATTTGGATGAGGGATACTATACAAGATGCAATAATTTGAGTTTGACTTTGGATGAGATGCCTTCAAATCCCACTGGACTCTTACAATGGTTCCTGGTGTGGCAGGCCCATCTTTGCAGGAGATGCAAAGGAATTCCAGAGGATTCCACCCTCTGGAATGCATGGAGCTTAAAGACATCTTCTTTTTTTTTTTTTTTTTTTTTTTTTTGGAACCAGGGATTGAACTCAGGGGCACTTGGCCACTGAGCCACATCCCAGTCCTATTTTGTATTTTATTTAGAGACAGGGTCTCACTGAGTTGCTTAGGGCCTCACTAAGTTGCTGAGGCTGGCTTTGAACTCGCAATCCTCCTGACTCAGCCTCCCAAGTCGCTTGGATTACAGGCGTGCGCCACCATGCCTGGCTAGCTTACAGACATCTTTAATGTCCGCTGCTTTTTACTCATCTGGGCCCTTAGCATGATGTCACTGAATCATTGACTAACTTGATGTTCTGAAGAATGTCCAGATGGCCCAGTTCCCTCTGCATCATTGCCAAACAGGAGACGGAAGCCACAGAGTATTTTAACCAAGAAAAGTTCAATTAAAAGAATCAGTAAGGGGTCTGAGGTTGTGGCTCAGTGGTAGAGCACTTGCCTTGCATGTGTGAGGCACTGGGTTCGATTCTCAGCACCACATAAATAAATAAAGGCATTGTCTCCATCTATAACTAAAAAAAAATATTAAAAAAAAAGAATCAGTAAGTCTAAACAGGGAATAACTGTAAAGTGCAGGTAGAACATGGTGATAGACAGGACATCAGCAGCCTGCTCACCAAGAGAGCAGAGTGAGGCCTGTGGTGTGCAGTGCCAGGAGGGGCCCAGAAACCACCCTCCAGGATGAAGTTGGGCCAGAGCCTTCAGGTAGATGCACAGTGGCAGCTGAGGTGTCAGGAGCTTGACAGTGACAGTTGAACAGTGTCAAGCCTGGGTGCTTGTGTCCTCACTGGGAGAGCTACAGGGAGTGGGGTCTGGGCTGGGGCCAAGGCTGTGAGCTCACCAAGGACTGAACACTGAGTGCAGAACCTGCGCACATGAGAACCAGAGGGGAAACCTCTTCTTCCTGTATCGTCCCTCTTGGGCATGGACGGATATTATGGTTTGAATCTGGAGTGTCCCCCAAAATCTCATGTGTTGAAAACTGAGTCCCTAGTGCTGCATGTCCAGAGGTGGGACTTTTGAGTAGTGATGGGGTCATAAGGTAAGCACAGCATTGCAACAAACCAGGTAAGATTAACCCTGTGTCCACACAGAAAGTTAAGGGCCACTCCTGGCCCTGGGGTTTGGGTCCTAGCATTCCATTGCTATCAGTAGGCCTGCCTCTGGGAGAACCTGCTATCCAGGCCTGTACAGAGGGGAGCAACTCTGAGCTTATTGATGCTGGTGCCCCTCAGATTAGCACGTTAATTATGGCCGTCGACTGCCTATCATCTGGTGTGTTTTCCAGACTTCACGCAGTATGTCTACTCCAGCTGGCCCACTGCCCAATGCCTTCCTGCACCGCCTACCAGGCAATTCTGGCATCCCTACCCCTCTTAGTGTGGGCCTTTGTTTTTTTTTTCCTGCTTCTAGGAGCCAAGTTCACACTCTTTCTGGGGGGTCTTTGCCAGAGTGTTAATTCTGTATTATGAGAGAGAATGTTCCCAAACCAACACAGCCTCCTTCATCCAGTTTCATGCACTGGGCTCTTTGACTCAGTGCCCTCAGAAGCCAGCCCATGTCCCTCTTGCTGGTTGGGTCTGGAAGCTTCTTTGGAGCACAGACCCACTCCTCTCTCTTACTATGTCCATCATGTCCCTGACTGAATTATGCTGAGAATTAACCCCAGTTTATGTTTAATGGCCAGGAAGAGGGCAGCAGAGGGCAGCGGTCCATGCTGATGGGGGACAGTGTCTGCATTTTCTTCAAGTAGGGATAGGGGAAGTGCACTTCTGCAGGCGCAGAGCATTCAGAGGGATCTAGGAACCCAAGATTTCCAGGAGCATCAACTGAGATGTATGTCAGGGTCCCATCCTTTCCCAACAAAGGCTCCCACCTTGTTCTAGCCGTCCTGCCTTGGTGGGAACCTTAATTTCTGTGGAATGGCTACTCAACTGGACTTAGCAGTGTCCCCCAATTATGTTATCTTCAGTGACTGTTTTCCCTGTGTTTCCAACACCTGGCACATCACACCCACCCGTGCATTCTTTTCTACCAGGATGCCATCCCAACTGACCATTTTAACAACTGGACTGCCACCTCATGCCAGGAGCTATCTGTGTTCCCATGTCCACAAGTGACCAGGTCCTCACTGACAGCCAGGCAAGATGTCACATAAACATCCGCTGTCCTGGACCATCCCTGACACCCACTGCCCCAAGGCAAGTTCCCCAGGTTGCAGAGGGCTTAGGAGAGGGAATACTTCTCAGAACACACCATTGACACCTGAGAAAGTGGGGACAGGAAGAATGCCTGAGCAGATGAAGAAATCAAATTACAATTCAGCCACACAACAGCCTGGTCAGCCCCCATGGGAAGTTCTGGGTTAAATGGCCCATGTAGCTTGCCCAGCGTCAGGCCAAAAGGACCTGGCCTTGGGTCTCCCTGGCTTGGGTGACTCTTGCAGTCAAGGCAAGCCCAGAAGGTTTGGACAGACAAAGGCTGCCTAGAGATAGCACTCCCAATAGCTGGGGTGAGTCCTTTAGAAGAGGGTCTGGCAGCACACCCCCACACCCATCACTCACTGTATTGCAGATATTTAAATACTTTGAAAACTTTAATAAGGGTTTTCTTTGAATTTTATTTTATGCATTTAAAAATATTCTTCTGAATAAGGGCTTTATCAGACTGCCAAGGGATTCCATGACGTAAAACAGGTTAAATAACCTCTGATACAAAAGTATACAATGATTCGGGAGGCTGAGGCAGGATTAGGAGTTCAAAGCCAGCCTTAGCAAAGGTGAGGCACTAAGCAACTCAGTGAGACCCTGTCTTTAAATAAAAAATACAAAAATAGGGCTGGGGATGTGGCTCAGTGGTTGACTGCCCTTGGGTTCCATCCCTGGTACCAAAAAAAAAAGTATACAATGATCCTTCTTGCCAGGCATGGTGACTAAGTTCTGGCAGTGGAATGTGATCAGATGCCCCTGGTAGCCACCAAGAGAGCCAGTGTGCTTCCTCCTTCCCTTCTGCCAGCTGGACCACCTTCCAAGCAACAACCCAGTAATGACCCAGCCTCAATGGAGCAAAAAACAGTAAGGCCCTGTGGAGCTGCAGATCTTCAAGACGGAAGCAGTCTGGGTTCCAGAACCTCTCTCAGAGGATGCTGCCCACCACCCTGGAACACCCACCCTGGACTAGTAGGGGAGTTGTTTGAACCATTATATTTTTGGGTCCATTCACTACTTTGGTGGCAGAAGCTCCAAATTCTACAGATCTGGATCTCGGTTCTAACTCTAACTGGGACACTATTCAATAAAGGAACTGAAGCCCAGGGAAGGTAACAGATTTGTCTAAGGTCATACAAGATGGCTAAGATTAGGACTCAGCTCTCTTGCTACCTAACCCTTTTTCTTCCCTCTATGCCAATCTGCCTTCTATGGTCATACAAGTATCATGCTGTATGTGACCATGATGTTTCTGTGTCCTCAAGGGGGAGCAGCAGGGAGGGAGAGAACGCATTTTCTTGGCCTGCATTAGTGAGCCATTAGCTACCTACAGTGATCAAATTATCTGGAATGAACACTCAACTCCACATCACATACAGTTAAATGTCAGATCTGCTCAAGGTCATTCCTAGCATTCATTACCTCCATTTAATACAGGCGAATGTGACTATTTAGTATCAGGGGGCTCCAGTGTCATCATGTCCCCTTCAGTTCTCCATTACACTCTATCTTGAGGGGTAAAAATAAGAACTTGGAATGTGGAAGAACGTGAATTTGTTAGATTATTTTACATGCATACAGAGAACAACTTGTAGCAAAAACATTGACAGGAGAAGGAGGATGAAATAAATAACTACCATTTATGATTTAATGAATGCTATGTCAATCATTGTGTGAGAAACTTTATGTGCATACAAGCACTCACACACACACACACACACACACACACACACTGATTTCTGCATTAGTCAACTTTACTAGAAACAAACAGCTCCCAAAATCTCAGTGGCATATGCAACAAATATTTCTTTCTTTCTTTCTCACATGATATGCACCTGGGATCTCAGCTAAAGGAGCTGTCCTATCAGGACTGCCATTCTGGTGGTGGAAAATAAGAGTCAAGTGATGGAAACTTGCATCACCTCTTAAAGCTTCTGTCTGGACATGCCTACATCTTGTAGACAATAATGGGCAAGGATGTATAACCCCACGCAGGAAAAGGAACCTATATGGGACAGTAACACAATGTCAATCCTTGCAAGACAACTATTAATTCTACCCCTCTCCTCATTTTCAAGGAAATGAGTAACTTTGCTAACCTCCTTCTTGACACTGGAAATATCCTGTCCAGTTGGGGTGACTGGAGAAGACTTTGATAAAATTTGGGCTAGGGTGAGGGTTTGAAGGTTAGGTAGGATAGTGGTGGATGGAGAGAGAGCAAGGACTTTGCAGGCAAAGGGAATTCCAGAGTACAAAGGTGGAGAAAAGTTCCAGTTAAATAACTTCCACTGGCCACAGTGGAGGTAAGAGATAAAACCAGAGAGGACAGGGGCTTAGATCATGAGGCCAAGGGCTTCAACGCTGGACCAAAGAATTTAACTTCAACTTCACTTAGGAAGCCATGGAAGCTTCTAGATATCTGAGCAAGAAACTGCCATGATGTTTTAGTTAGCTTTGGTCACTGTGTCCAAAATACCAGACAAGAATAATTTAGAGCCGGGTGCCTGTAATCCTAGTGACAGTGAGTTGAGGCAGGATGATCACAAGTTTGAGGCCAGTCTCAGTAACTTGGTCAAACTCTGTCTCAAAATAAAAATTAAAAAAAAAAAAGACTGGAATATAGCTCAGTGGTAAAGTTATCCCTGGGTTCAATCCCAGTACAATCAATCAATCAATCAATCAATAGAACAATTTTGAGGAGGAAATTTGGTTCATGGTTTTAGAGGTTCAGTCCACTGTCAGTTGACTCCAGAGCTCTGGACCCAAGGTAATGGAGAACATCAAGGCAAAAGACTATGGGGCAGAAAGAGAGCTTCCTGTTTTCCCTCATCAGAGACAAAATATAAATCCCAAAGGCACACCCCCAGTGGATAAAGTATAAACCCCCAAAGGCATTTCCTCCAGGCACCCCCTACCTGCCTACAGTTAATCCCTATCAGTGAATTAATCCACTGATCAGGTGAGAGGTCTCATAATCTGATCCTTTGCCTCTGAAAATACTTGCATCATCTCACACATGAGCTTTTGGGGGACACCACATATCTAAACCATAACACATAATTAAAAGGCTCACTTCTGAAGACTGATCTGACTAGGGGATACAGGTGGGCTGATAGAGGGGGAAACTGAAAACAAGGAGACCAATCATGTCTTAAGTCAAAATAGGGGTCTTGCCGGGCACGGTGGCGCACGCCTCTAATCCCAGCACTTGGGAGGCTGAGGCAGGGGGATCCTCGAGTTCAAAGCCAGCCTCAGCAACTTAGCGAGGCCCTAAGCAACTCAGTGAGACCCTGTCTCTAAACAAAATACAAAATAGGGCTGGGGATGTGGCTCAGTGGTGGAGTGCCCCGGGTTCAATCCCCAGTACCAAAAAAAAAAAAAACAGATAGGGGTCTTGAAGCAAGGTAGTGGGAACTGAAACAACAGCAAGGCTCAATTCCAGAAACTCAAAGCTTGTGGCTTAAGAAATTAGCTCCAGTTCCATCACCCATGTGAATAAAGCTTTTTAAATTTTTTTTCATTTTTTATTTTAGCGGTACTGGAGATTGAACCAAGGACCTCATGCACACAAGGCAAGCATTTTTAATTACTTGCTTTTCTATTAATTTGTAACACCACTGTTTGGGCTTTCTTTTTGTTTTTAGTAATAAAAAAGTCATACAAATTAAGGCCTCAAGACAAGTTCCCATCTCCCTGGCAAATAACCAACCTCCATCCCCTACACAGAGAGCCTCCCACCTCCTGGGCGTCAATGAGTTGGAGATATTAGAAATCCAAGCCAAGGCCAAAGCCCAGGGCCTGGGCTACCGCAAGAACCAGTGTCACTAGTGTTTCAGTCTGAGGCATGTCATCCAGGTGACCATTTTCAGCAGACACTTAAAAATCCAGATCTCAAGCCTTTTTTACAGTATGAAGGTGTTTGAACAAACGAGATAAAAATAGCCGTGTATGTGAAAATGCTCTGCAATGTGTTAAGCATCATTTGAGCTTCGTTTAAATTTTTTCCTTGGGTCATCGTTAAATACATAATAGACTCAAATGCTCCTGACACTGCATTACAACCCCCTTGGCCTGTCTTCAGGAGGATTTGTTAAAGTAAGCATTCGCTTTGGTGGTGAGCGAAAAGTGCGAGACGAGTCAGGGAAGCGGCCGAAGGGAACGTGGTCTCCAACCGGGAGACTCGGGGGGCCTGGGGAGGCCTCGGGGTGTGGGGCGGACTGAGGAGCCAGCTAGGTGGAAACCCGCTCAGGGGCTCGGGAACATGGGACACCGCCTAGGCGGAAAGGAAAGGGACTGTCGACCCCGCGGGCCCGAGGGAGGAGACCCTTCAGCCAGACAAAGGCTGCATCCGCGGGAGGCCGAGAGTGCGCGTGCGCCACGCAACGCGCGTGCGCGCGGCGGTCAGCGCCGCGGCCCGAGGCGTGGCGGGAGTGGGACCAGAGGAGGGAAGCGCCGAGAGGAGCGAGCCAGGAGGCGCGGGAGGGACGAGCAGTGGGGCGCTCGTGCGCGCCCACTGGCGGCCGGAGGGAAAGGTGCCGCGAAGGCCTTAACTGCCCGCCCCTCCCCTGAGGAGGCTCGCGCTCCCGCTGCTCGCGCCTGCGCCGCCCGCCGGCCTCGGGAACGCGCCCTCTCGCCGGCGCGCGCACTCGCAGTCACCGCCACCCACCAGCTCCGGCACCAGCAGCAGCGCCGCCGCCACCGCCCACCTTCTGCCGCCGCCGCCACAGCCACTCTTTCCTCCACTATCCTCTTCTGTCCTCGCCTTCTGTCGACTATCAGGTAAGCACCGAGGCTCCGAAATCTGCCTCCCCGTCCGCCCCTCTGCATCCCCCGCCGCCGCCCCTGGCCCCAGAGGAGGATTTAACGCGTTGGACATCAGTTCGGAGCCACGGCTGGGGGCCCTTCGTGCGCCCTCGGTGCTCGGGGGCAGGGACTAGGGCGGCTTGGAAAGGCACGCGTGCAAGGGATGCACGCGCGCGTGTGAGGGAGTATGTCTATGTGTTCGTGTGTGCTGGGGGGTCCTCAAGACCCGCTTCGCGCAAACCCCGAAGGGGAGGCTGTGCCCACAGGGTGGGGCGCGGATGGCGGTGACCTGGAGGAGGGGGCTGCTCTGCGCTCTCGATCTCAGCCTTTTGCCGCAATGGGCGTGGGTATATGTGTGTGGCGTGGGGGCCCAGTGACGACCCTCGAAACCGAACCTGAAATCCAATTTCTTTGCTCCTGTTTGCCATCAGCTCTAAGGAAGATATAGATCGGGTTCTAGAAAAGATGACTCCCTACATACCTTTCCCTACACCCCAACCCCCGTAGCGATGCCCACTGGGCCTTCACTGCCCTTGATTAAGGCGGTGGCTCGCCCCCTCCCCTTTTCCTCCTTCGAAAATCCGCAGGGGACGTTTGGGGGCTGGGAGGAACTGGGGAAATGGGGAGGGGTCCAGGCGCTGTCACTTTAGCTGCCCTTCCCCCTGCGCGCGCCTGGTAGCAGAGGCAAGACCAGCGCCGTGCCCGAGAAAAGACAGTACACGGATCCCAATGTGGAAGCTTGAAAAGGCAGGGGTCACCTGGCCTTGCGATGTTGAGACTCCGCGTCCGCGGCTCCCTGCTCACGGGCGCGCACAGCCGCAGCCCTGCACAGACGGGCGCGGGGGCTGCAGGTGCATTTCGGGGCGGGTTCCTTTCTCTGTGCTCTGCGCCCGGCGCCCCGCGTGTGCGCTCCCTGCCGGAGGCGCGGGGCTGGCGCGTTGGGCTCGCCCCTCACTGCGGCAGTGGGTGTGGACCTGGGTGGGCGAGGAGGGGGAGGGTAGGCTGTGCCTCCTCCCACTCCCACCCTCCTCATTTTTCCCCCCTTGGAACGCGAGGTGCCATCTTTTTGCGGCGTGTCACGTCTTTATCGTACCATGCCAAGTCGGGTGGCCGGTCTCCGGAGGACAAGGCAGGGACTGGAATGGAAGAAGAGAAGGGCAATCGGCGCTGAAATCTTGACGTTTGGGGCTGCGGGCGTAAGCACTGGGGTCTTTTAAGGGATCTCGCTTTGTTCGTAGAGGTTAAGTGATCTGTGATCTGGCTCCCAACCCTGTTTTTTGCTTTTGCTCTATGAGGGTATTTAGCTATCCACCTCCCGCAACTCCCCTCTTTTTTCACCCCTCATTTCTAGCCCTTTTGTTGAATCTAGGGATTTGCTAGGATCGATGAACTGGAGTCACAGCCCGCAGGGCACGCACAGAACGGGCGTGACCCGGATCAGCCCCCTCCCGGAGTTCCGCCCAGCACCTGGAGGCTTCAGCCTGGCCAAAGGGGTGGGATTTGAGGTCCCAGCTCGTGGGCGGGTGGCCAGAAAAGGACCGCACGCCTCCTCATAGCCCGAGCGTCCTTGGAGGCTACACCCCACCAAGTTTACAGCTAGGGGCGCTTATCACAGGTGGGAGGAGATCTCAGATGGGCCCCTCCCTCCTTTACGCCCAGTTGCTTTGCCCCACGGGAGAATGAGGAGGGCACAGGAGGTTCCCTCAGGTGCTGCGGCCACACCCATTTTTCCGAGCCCACTGGGAGGTGGGCACCGAGTAGGGGTTGCCGTGTGCACCATAGGCGTAGTGAGGAGGAACCTCGGGGCATTGCCCATCCCCTTCCCCCTCGAAGTTGGGGACGTTGGGGTAGGTGTGCCAACCCGGGTTGGCCTCCTGGCGGACGAGAGGAGACCCCAGGGCCTAACCTGTGGCTCATTTAATTGGTCCGGCGGCCACAACTACCCAGATTTTTATTATTATGGGCGTGCTGATTAGTATTATTTTATTAATGTTATTTATCTTACGTGTGGGATTTTTCACTTAAGAGTTGGAGATCACTGCCGCCCTTGAAACCGAGGCGGGGGAGGGAGCGAACAAGTCCCTGCGAACAAGTCCCAGCCCCGCTGTGCTGTGGTGAGCTGGGTCCACGAGGTTTTCTGGTTAATTCTATCGCCGAACACTGGTGCGGGGGCGCAGTTCTGAGACGGACGAGCACCTCCTGGGGCTGATCTCTCTCGCGGGTTGCCTAGGTTGTTCTGAATTTATGGAGAGTGTCTTGGCTCAGGTGGAGAGCCTTTTCCGGGCCTGGCCTCCCCTTCCCAGTTGTGGCTTCTGGGGCTGAAGCCAGGGCGCTGCAAGTCTTCGGCGTATGGCTGGGCCAGCCGCCGGAGGGTTTCGGGAGTGGCTGAGGGATCGATTCAAACCTCTTCCAACCCTCGCCCTCCAATAGAGCTCGGCACAGGATTCCCATCCCAGATCGCACAAGGATCTTGCGGCGGCCCTGGAAAAGGAAAGCTTGTGAACAAGACTGCCCATGGCGGCCTTTGGGGCAGAGATACCACCTCCTGTCCGTTGGGGGAGAGCGGAGGGGGAGAGCGCATTTATCCCAATGCAGGAACAAAGCGCAAGCCGTGCTTCTGTTTTTTCTCTCCATTTTGAAATGTGTTGGATGTTTACTTGGGCGTTTGGATCAGCAAGGCGCAGGGTTGGGGGTGTCCATTAATGGAAGAACCTTAGGGCTGAGCAATAGCCCTTAGAGTGACGATGGGAATCTGCATCCCTGGCTCTGCGCGTGCTTTAACGAAAGGGCTCCACCCCAGGAAATGGAAGGATACAGCCTTCGAGCCTATGCCCCGATGGTGGAGCGCTTCGGGCACTGTCCAGGCATCCATCTGCGCGCGCGCACGCAGACACACACATACACATACACACACACACACACACACACACACACACCAACTCGCCATACCCAGCAGGCGGGGGTGCTCTTTTTATGTCCGGTGACACCCCACCCTCTGGCGTTCCAGAAACTGTAACTGCAAGTCCTGGTTTCGAGGTGGAATGAATGATGGTGTCTAGGACAGCGGACCGGCGGCCCCTCCCGACTGCCGCACACTCAGGCTCCAGGCTCAGCAGCACCGCTTTGAGTTCGCTGTGGTCCCTGCTCCGCCCCCTCCACTGACCCATCCTACCGCAGAAAAGGAAATGGCTTTCCAGTCTTAGTTAATTCTGTGACGTCATTTTGTGTGGCTTCTGTTTCCCATCTTCAAACCTCTTGCAACCCTCGCCCTCCGGCAGAGCTTGGCATAGGATTCTCATCCCAGACCGAGCGAGGATCTTGCAGCGGCCCTGAAAAAGGGAAGCCTGTGAACAGGCTGCCCATCGCGGGATATAGGATAGATAGATATAGACTGATTTCGTGCAGCGCCACGCTCCCCCAGTTCCCGCCTCTTGAAGCTAATTCATTCCTTGACCAGCGTTTGCTTCCCTAGCCCATGTGTTTACAGCAATAACTTGACTTGGCTTTTGGGTTCACCTTTGGACGATTTGGTAGAGGGGTTTGTTGGCTTTGCTGTGTTTTGTATGAGTGACAGTGTCCCTGCCCTGCACAGACCTTGTTTGTACACACCCTTGGTGGAAGGGTGTGGCTTTTAAGTGACTTCTAGTGTCAGGCTTTGCTCTCCAGACAGGAACAAAGGAAATGGATAATGCCCACCAATTGCAAGAAGAAAACACGAATGGGTTTGATTGAGGAAAGATCAGATTTATTCCCACTGGGAAAAGAATCCTTTCTATTGAACGTGGCCTTTGACCTACATGCCCTTGAAGTCAAGACCAGCCTGGAGATGTGATAGGACCTGGTGCCCTTTGTTTAGGCTGACTTTTCCCTCAGCCTTTTTAACTTTAGTTCTGGCAGCTCATTTGTTGAAAAATTTAAGAAATTTTTTTTCCATCTTCCTTCAGCAGTATGCATGTGGTTTGAGTTTCCCTGAGTGTGTCTATGAACATGTGCAACTTTTCCAATTAGATGTGATGATTTTCCAACTGAATCTTGCCAGCTAATACTAAGTTAATAGCTTCCTCATCCCCCTTTGAAAAAGAATCACTCCAAAACAAAACAAAACAAAGGGGTTTGTTTAGGATGTGTGATAGGCATTCTGTCCATACTCATTTAACATCTTATGATGGAGAAATCGAGATCGGAAGGATGGCACAGTGAAAGTGGATTGGGAGGCAGTGTGCTTTAGTTGTGGTCGCAGTATCAGGAAGGTGTGGGGATACATCCTATGCAGTTTGTCCCAACTATGTTAAATGACACCCAGACCGCTGCCTGTGCCCCTGGTACACCTCTGTGCCCTCTCTTCCCCTGGTTCAGAGAAACCATGCTTCCCCCTCCCTGCCATCTTTGGGGCAGAAGTGCCCCTCCTGCAGGGTGGCGGAGGTGGGGACCCCACTCCCTCTGTTCCTTCTTGTCCCGCAACCCTGCTTTTTTCATCATTCACTTCGGCGATTCCTCACCTTCAGAGGCACTTAGCTGTCTGCTCCTCACTTGCCATGTGCAGGAGTTAAGTGCTTCCACTAGTGATATGGAGCTGGCATTGGGGACACCTCTGCAAGTGAGGGGAAGAGAAGACCCCAACCCCACCAGCTGAGCTGCAGTAGGCAGAGGCACCGTGATGTTCCAGTGGGGACTCTTGGCTGTTTTCCTGTAAAACAGTGGTTCCCTGCTGGGGCAACTGAGCTGTTTAAGGAGATTTTTATTTTCACAGCTGGGAGAGGGCATCTCATGGGTAGAGGCCAGGATGCTACTTAAAATCTTGCAAAGCAAAGGTGGCTCCCTATAGCAAAAAATGATCTGAACCCAAAGATCATTCCCTCCCTGGTAGAGAAGCCCTGCTATGGAGAGTCACTCTGGCAGTACTATCTCAGTTACATTCATTGTCTTCTAGGAAGCACCAAGTGCTGCTGGAGATGATCCCATTTAGTCCTCACAGCCATGCCCCTGTGTAGTGGGTGATGTTATTTGTTGCAAGCAGAGAAACTGAAGCCCAAAGAAGCTTCATAATGTACTAAGGTCACACAGCCAGTGAGTGGTGGGCCTGGGTACCTGACACTAGCCCCTTCCCCTTCTCAGCTTCATGTGGTTTACTAGGCCTTTGTGGGCACTCTGGGAACTCAATCATGGTCGATAACATTGACCCAGTGGAATATTCTGATTCCAGAATCACTGACTCACAAAAGAACTTTTGTAAGTCTGATCAGAGCCTGGCCTCGAATAGAGTCAGAGAGAGGTGGAGTTAAAGCTCCCAGTCTTGGAGCTGACCCTGACCTGGAGGGTTGAGGAGAAAGTATCTATCAGGGTCCTTAAGCCTCTTCCTCCACACCCAGAGTCAGGCGCCGTCATGACAGGGGGCAGCCAGGTTTGATTGGCTCAGAGAAGACTGAAAGTCAAGACTGGGGAGTAGATAGATTCAGCTGATGCCAGGGTCAAGTCACTGAAGTTTTAGGGAATCAGATCCCCTTATTGGGTTCTGTGCCTCCCAAAGGTTGAACCTTGGCACCCACTGATAGGAGCCAGCTCTGAGGCTTTGGGTGGGCATGGGAAGCCTTCATCAAAGAATCCCAGGTCTTCCTTGGCCAGGTGGGCCCTGGGGGCTTCACTGGCTGCCTGGGGCTCGGGCTCTGTGGTGGATGTTCCCTTGATACTGTGGATCAGGAGACTCTTCTCTCCTCGGGGCTCACTGCCAGTCCCCCAGGCAGAAGCGGGAGACAGTACAGATCCACAGCCCTCGTTCTCCTTCCACCTGTGCCGGGGATGGGACATTGACCATCACACCAGTCTTACCCTGTTGCCTTGCCAGAGGGGTGGCTGTCCAAGAATTCTTTCCTCTCTCCAGATGCCCTGCTCTTGCCGCCTCTGCCAGGTTCCTTTCCTGCCCAGATGGCTCCCATCAGAGTGCGAAAGGCAGTGTGAAGCCACCAGGACAGGCTTGGAGCTCTTTGGGTTCTTTGATTCTGTAGGTGTGCTGATAGAAGGGGCTGCAGCAAAATGCAAACTCAAATGACTTGGGATGGATTATCTTAATTTGATATTGCAGCAGGCCCCTGCTGCATCAGGGACACTCCACAGGTCCACACACCAGGCTGTTTAATCTCCAAGATTATTCGAGGAATACTCAGTTAGTCAAGGAAGGTTTGAGTGCCTCAAGGACAGATGTGCCCCCAATCTTAGGTCCCCAGTACAGGGTAGTGACTGCATGTAGAAGCAGTTTGGTCTAGTGGTTAGGGGTATATGCAGATCTCTTGGGTACAAGTCTCAGCTCAATCCCCACCCTACGTTACAGGACCTAAGGTGTTGTCTAGCCTCTTGCAAGAGTTTTTTGGCATCTGTAACTTGGGGTATGATAGTACCTATCTTGCCATGGGGTTTAAATGACATCATGCCCTCCTTGTCAGTGCCAGGCACATAGTAACTGCTCAGCAACACAGCATCTTTGACAGTATCCTCTGCATGGACCTCTGTGATTGGATCAAAGTGCAGAGGAGCCTTTGGGCCCCAGTGAGAGGTCAGTTGTAACAAGTACATGGCTACCCTGAGTAGGAATCAGGGGAGCAAGTGAGAAGCTGCCCAGCTCTTCTGGAGCCAGATGTTGTTTCCATGGAAGTGGATCTCTGAAATCGGGCACACCCATGCTTAAATGTACACACACAATTCCCTCCCCAGGCGAGCTTATCCTTGCTTGTTGTCCCGCTTGTGTCCTCTTCCTTCCTGAAATCCACTCTGTTCCAGGAATAGACAGCACACTCCCTAACCCGGACCACCTCCTTCCCAGGCAGGGACCGGCTCAGCACATCAAGTCCAGAGATCTTTCCAGTTTACTCATTGAGTAAAACGGGAGCACTGATGATTGAGAGAGCGAGGCAGGAGGAGGCAGTGGAGGCGGGGAGGCTTCACCGACACAGTAATTGAGTGTGGAGGTGAGGGAAGGGCAAGCAGGGCTGGTGGAAGGTTAGAGGGGAGAAGAAAATTAGCTAATGAAGCCGACTCGGCTGAACTGCATCTTAAAAACTCCAAGTGTTGGGGCTGGGGATGTAGCTCAGTTGGTAGAGTGCATGCCTGTCAGGCACAAGGCCCTGGGTTCAATCCCCAGCACCAAAACAAACAAACAAAAAACTCCAAGCTTCCAATAAGCAGAGTCATATGTGAATCACTAACTGAGGCTTGAGAAGTCTTTGTAGCCATGACAGTAAGACTGAGAATCATAGTACATGTTTTTAAGTCATTGTATCATATTTAAATGGTGCGTATAGATTTTAGACACTGTACTTAAATCCTGTGGATGTGTGTCTGTTCATCCACCCTTTACCGTAGGGCCCAGGCTGGATCAACTGGTTGCAATCTCTGGTTGTCTCGTTTGCCTACACCACACGCATAAAACATGGTCTAGGTCTTTGGAGTTTGGTTCTGATGTTGGATTTACACTGTGGAGTAATCTGGGTGCAGAATCCCTCAGCTGTTTTTTTGTTTTGATTTTTACATGATTTTTAACACCTCATTTGACAGTAAAAAATTACCCACTTTTATGTAGTCTTTCCAAAGCATTCCCCTTCATTTTCTTAAGATCAGTTAATGCTTTCCTTCTGCACTTCCATTCTGTCAGCTTGCATCTCATTTAAGTTCTGTGATTTTTGTACCAAGTAGGATGGATGGGGGGCGTTGCTGCAGAAGCACGAGGAGCCTGGCTGTGGCAGGAGGCGGTCCTGGCTGTGGACCCCAGGCCCTGCAGACCCCATCCTTGAGCATCTCAATTCCTCCCCGGGGTGTCAGGAGAGGCCTGCTGGGGAGACCCGTGTGTTGAGTGAAAGCTGAGTGCAGTCCTGCCTGGCACTTTGAAGTCATTCACACGGAGTCCCAGCTTAAGGGGGCATCAGACAGAAAAGAAGCTCTCTCCTTGGGAAGGAGTTTCTGATCAAGGTCTAACAACTTAAAAACAGTTTTAAATCAGCGAGTGAGAATTAAATCTAAAGCCATTGATAATGATGCTTCATCTGCGGCCCTTCCTCTGGCCTTGTCCACCCCACTGCTAAATCCTGGCATCAAAGAGAGGAGGGACCTGATTATCGCTGTTCCAGCTGCTCCTGCTCCTCCCAGCCGATTGCCCCAGCTTCTGTTTTCCTGGGAGGCTGGTGATGCTGTCCTGGGACCTGGGTTGCAGTTGAAGCACAGAAGTACAGGCATGGACTTTCATCCTCATGTCCTCCTCCCCAGGACTCCAAGGGTATTAGAGACCCCTGAGTCCGCAGTTGCCTGTCACGTGATCTGCAGCCAGCACATAATGACGAGAACCAATCAGTGAGGTAAAGGCCCACTCTTATCCTTGAACTGCATCAAATTATATATAAACAGACCTGAGGTGGTGGGGACAAAACCCCATAAAATATAAACAAAATGAGAAAAAGAAAACACCAAACAAGTGGGGTGTATTCTTGTAACCCCAGCAATTTGGGAGGCTGAGGCAGGAAAATTACAAGTTTGAGGCCAGCCTCAGCAACTTAGGGAGACCCTGTCTCAAAATTTTAAAAATATAAATAAAAAGGGCTAGGGACGTAGCTCAGTGGTTAAGTACCCCTGGGTTCATTCCCCAGGCCTGCAAAAAATAAAAATTAAAAATAAAAACCACCCCAGGACTATCCTGGTTAAAATCCAAATCCAGTTCTATTGTTGATTTTCAGATCATTTTCAGGAGTGCTTATTTCTAATTGTTCTTATCTCATCCTCCTCCATGACCTGCCCCTCAAAAAGAGACTCACTGAGCTGCCATGGTATATACCCATAATCCTAGCAATGCGGGAGGCTGAGTCAGGAGGATCCCAAATTTGAAACCAGCCTCAGCAGCTTAGGAGACCTTATTTCAAAAAACTAAAAAAAAAAAAAAGGTGGAGGATGTAGCTCACTCTCAGAACACCCCTGGGTTCAATCCCCAGTACCAAAAATTAAATATATATAGAGAAACAACCAATTGATTAATAATCTGAAGCCCAATGCTTAAATGCCTTAGGGAAACTTACAACTTAAAGAATCTCTTTGGTTGTATGTGTGTGTATAAATCTGAATATTTACTACCTGATTTGTTGTATGCCTGGATTTTTTAATATTGAGTTTACCGAAACCCGAATAGCTTTCTGCTTGGGTAGTGCATTGTAATTTAAGCCAAGCCAAGTGTAGGGGTGCCAGTGAAGTCCCCCCCTCCCCCCACCCCAGGCCCAGTGAAGATCCTGGTGTAGACTCATGAATCGGTCCCTTGTCTGCCCATTGACAGGAAACACCAGGGACAGCATTTGGAGGAGTTGCCAGCCCTCCTGCCGTTCATTTGTCTTGTCCCTGAGACCAAGGGAATGTCTCTGCAGGTCCCCATTCTGCTCTACCCCAGGTGTGGCAGTCCAACCTCACCTCTGCAGCCGCCCGCCCGCCCGCCCCACTGTGAGGATGATGGATTTTGTAAAGCATCCTAAACCCGCTTGGATAGTGGAGCGAGGGGTCACAGACCCCCAGACTCACTTGGCCCTTCCTTAACCTCTTTAATATTTTCCCTGGATAAGCCTATGGGGATGACAGACAGGCGTCCTGAGCACCTCTGCTGGGCTCACCTCCTTTGGTCCTGAAGTCCCTCCCCTTCTTAGCATCTCAACCGTGTCTGAGAAGGGGCCAGCGAGGGATGCACTCTGATCCCTGTGGAATGCTAATAACGACTGAGTACATTGCAGTACCTCCCTTTCGGGGGTCACTACAGTGCCGTAGATAATCAGGAACCAAGGTTTGATGGTTGATGGGGAATGGAGGAAAAAAGAATTTTTATTAATTGGCAGGATTCATGTTGTAAGTTGACATTCTGGGCTGAGTTTTAAAAAAATTTAGAAAGGACTTTTAAAAATAAGTCAGTCTTTTGTTGCCAGCAAGACTGACAGAAGCCAGGCACCGCCTCACACCCTCTGTGATCACTGGCGGCTTGGACTTGCGACCCCTTGGAGTTAAATGCTAACTTCCCGTTTACCAGCTACATGAAGTTTTTGGCAAACAGGAAGGATTCCTGGATCTGATCTTCTGAAGTGGGGATTATGCAGAACCCCCCTCAGAATGGATGGTGACAGTCCCTCTCCTCACTAGAAGCACAGAACTGAAATGAAGCTTTCTAGAATGCCTTGGAGCATCTCAGAGGAGAGTGCCCAGGGAGAGGAATATTTCCCCGGAGCCGTAGTCAGGTGCCTGATCTGAAGTCCCTCGTGGGCTGAGTGGAGCCTGAAATGGAACAGCTGCCTCGCCTGGCTCCTTGGCTCCAGCCAGGCAGGGCAGCTGGCTCCCAGGGGTGGGCTCCAGGTCACAGGGCCATGTCCCACATGGATGGCGAGGCAGCCACAAACCAGTCCACACTGGTCTTTTCTGAGCCCTTTTTGGAGAGAAGGAGACCCTAAGCAGGGTGCAGAAGGGTGGGTGGGGTGGCTTTAACTGACCTCAAGCAGTTCCCAGCCCCTGCCAGTGAAGACTTCCCCGGAAAGGGGCTGGAACTTCCTTTTCAGCTCATGTTGTGACCCTTGGATGGAATTTCCTGGGACCGTTTCTGTTTTCTCTGGGGTTTTCAGCTGCTTCCTGATCCATCAGGGACTTGGTACAGAATCTCATATTCTAATTATGCCCAGGGGCAGCCTCTCCCCGCCGCACAGAGTGTTCAGCCTGAGATGGGAATCGATTAGGGAAAGAGTGATTAAATTAAAGCTGGGCATTGACTTTGATG
Organism: Glaucomys volans; assembly: GCA_020662805.1. NCBI lineage: Eukaryota > Metazoa > Chordata > Mammalia > Rodentia > Sciuridae > Glaucomys > Glaucomys volans. Next base: position 428,940 of record JAJEJO010000170.1, on the reverse strand, counting down.
GTATAATATTCTGATAGCTCATTAATCGAAGGCTTTGAATTGACTGGAACTGGGCTGAAGTTCATTTGCCATCTCCCCGAGAGCAGAGGCTTTCTCAAGTAGGGATGGGGGGATGTCTGTCATGGTTTGTAGCCTGTCCCTGACGGTGGCCTGTCAGCTGTACCTCGTGGCTGGGCCTGAGCCCTGGACCAGAGGCCCATGTCACTGCTCTGTGGTAACTGCGGTGTGCCCTCCTTCTGCCCGGTCCACTCACATGGGTCACAGTCCTCCAGTCCCCAGTGTGGCGAAGCACTCAGACTGGAGCTCTGCTCTTCCTCCGCACTTGGAGCAGATCTGCCGGCTTCCTCCCAGCACTGCGTCGGGTGCCCCTCTTTCCAGTCCTGTTCTCCCCAGTGCCAAAAGGAGCTTAGGCTTTATTTCCTCCCCCGGGGATCATGATGGAAACAATAATGATTTTGTTCCCAGTTTCAGTTCCCATATCCACATCCAGCCCACTTTGCATACCATTTCCAAACACCCAGATCAGCTCTGTTATCTGTCACTGTCAGTGTCTTTCATTGGAGCCTGAATCCCTGATCAGGTTCTCCATCACCTGCTCCACCAACCCCAACTCGCACCACCTGCCTGGGCCTGGGCCTCTGCTCAGCCTCCCTGTCCTGTCCCACTTCCTGCTGCCAGCTGCCCTTGGCTCCCTGCCTGTGTGGGGAATATCCTCTCCCTCCCTCCATTTAAATCACCCATTTCCGTCCTCCCTGAAGTGGCTCCACTGCTGGTCCTCAAGATTCGGGAGCCCCCCACACTTGCTCTGGTCTGGTCCCAGCTGCAGCAGCCAGTGCATCCTTGTCTGCCCTCGCCCTGCCCCGCTGTGTGTGCCCTGCCTGTGTGCAGGCCTCGTCTCCCCTCAGGCTGTGCTCTGAGCGCAGGCACTGTGTCTCCCTGGGCTCTCCTGTCCCCTGGGTGTGTGCACAGTCACAGAGCTCAGCCCACTTGCTCTGGATGAAAGCATTCGGGTACTCATTCATCACAGGCTGTTGTCGGCTGCACATTACATTTAAAAAAAACAAAGCTTTGTTTATTTATTTATTTTTATGTGGTGCTGAGGATGGAGCCCAGTGCCTCACACGTGCTAGGCAAGCGCTCTGCCACTGAGCCACAACCCCAGCCCCTGCACGTTACATTTTAATAAAGCAGGTCCTCCACCTACTGATACACAGTTCCGTTGCTCTGTGCACTTGAAAATAATAAAAATCACCTTTCTTCTGAAATATTCTATCATTGTGACTTTGCCCTACTTCAACCCAACCTTATACCCCCACTGGTGGTCCAGATCAGTTTGGCTGTATGAAAATGCAGATTACGTTTACTTTACTAAAAGCATTGCCCCATTCAGTCCTCACTCCCCAGTGAGGAAGGGGGTTATTTTCCCATTTTGCAGAGGAGCAAACCGAGGTGCAGAGATATCACAACTGTGGACAGGAGCCAGTGGGTGCCTTGGTGGAGGCACAGCTCTGCCCGGCGGCACAGCTCTCTGCCAGCAGTGGAGGAGCCAGCAGACTGTCTTGGGTGCTAAGGACCAGGGAGGTGTGCCCTCCAGCCCCCAAGAATGGGTCACTTGTAATCGGAGCCTGGAGAAATTATTTTCAACTGAAAGCAAGCCTCTAAACCAGGCTGCCGCTTCATCGCCAGTGACGACAGAACCAAATTTAGTGTCATGGACAGGTCCGCACTTAGGGAGCGGAGAAGCTCATTTTTCTTCCTGCTCACGTAAAGCATGAGAAATGTTCACACTGGAGGGCCAAGTGGCCAAAGGTGGAAGATGGCAGGTGAGAGGAGCCTGCATAAACTCAGGGAAGAGGAGGCTCTGCTCCCAGGCAGCATCCACAGGGAGAAATGTAATTAAATGTGGGGTGGTTTCCATGGCAAGGCAGACACAGCAAGCCCTCTGCTGCTGGGAAGGAGGGGAGGGCGGGGGAGGCCCAGCCGGCCTCTCGCAGCTGCTGGGTAGCTGCATGATGCTTTTCCGTGGGTCTACACCAGCGTGCTTCGCTGGGAAACGGGGAACAAGAGGACGCGGCTCACACCCATGAAGTGGGACCCTGCGTAGTGTGTTACCTGCACCCTCCCCGGGGCCTTTCATGGTATTGACATAAGGTACCCCACGCCCTCCTTGCCACCGAAACGGCATCCACTTCTGTTCTGTTCTTGCCTCCCACCTTCTCCCCAGCACTTTTAAAATCCATCAGCTAAAAAAAAAGGGAAGATACCATATGTGAGATCCTACCTGGTTTCTAGTTTTTGTTTGGGTTTGGTTTTATTGGTTTCTTTGTAGCAGGGAGGAGTCAGGGATCATTTAAGTCTATAAAATGCATTCAGAGGGCTGGGGTTGTGGTTCAGTGGTGAGAGCTCGCCTAGCATGGGCGAGGCACTCGGTTCGATCTTCAGCACTGCATGTAAATGAGTAAATAAAATAAAGGGCCACCAACAACTAATAAAAATATTTTTAAAAATAAATAAATAAAATGTATTCACAGTGAGCAGCGAGGCATTCTGGAAGAAAATCTTTAAAAGCACCCAGAACTGAAAGTTGAAGCCCCCAGGGAGAACATGGGCAGCCTGGGCCTGAAGGCAGGTCTGCTTAGCTCCTCTGGATCCAGCAGGAGCTGCAGAGTGTGGGCACCTTTGCTCGCAGCCCTGGTGCAGTTAGGGGCTGGGCAGAGGCCATCTCTCTCTGTTGCCCATTGGACAGACCAGAGCACACTGGTCACAGATTTTGGGGTGCTGGGATGTGCCCCAAGTAGATGGCATTTTATGGTTTACATGGTGTCATTTATAATTCTTGATGTGAACCTGTAAATTAAGAATTCTAACCAGGTATGGTGACCCACCCCTCTAATCCCAGCGACTGACACAGGAGGCTGAGACAGGAGGATCACAAGTTAGAGGCCAGCCTGGGCAACTTAGTAAACCTGTCTCAAAATATAATTTAAAAAGGGCTGGGGATGTAGCTCAGTGGTAGAGTGCCCTGAGTTCTATCCCCAGTACTGCAAAGAAACATCAAAATCAACAACAAAAAATTTTCTAGAATTCTAGGACTGGAAACATAACTGGTAGAGTAGTTGGCTGGTGTGCATGAGGCCCTGGGATTGATACCCAACAATGACAAAAAAAATCCCTCTCCTCTTTTATAGAGTAGGACATTGAAATTCAAGGAGGTTAACGAGGTTCAGGAAAGTTAAGTGGCACCTGAAATCACGCAGCTCTTTGGAGGCTGAGAGGAAATCAGGACTTCTCCTTAACCTGGGCTCCTACTCCCCAGAGCTCCCCCAGCTTTTCCACTGGCTGCTGTCACCCGAGGGGAGTCCTGTCATTTATCAACTGCCAGTGCCTGGGTGGGGGGTGAGGAGAGACCTTGCTGCCTTTCCCCCAAAGGACAAAGACAACGATGGAAGATGGTTTATGGGTTTTTGGTTGGTTGATTGGTTGGCTTGGAAGGCAGAGGCCTGGGATTGTAGCTTGAGGACCTGAACCATATGATAAATAAATGGATTGCTTTTTCCTTTTCTTTGAAAAAATAAAAATTAAACGATTCAGCGTAAGACACGTTGGGAGTGGGCATTTGAGTCAACAAGTGCTCCCCGCACTGTAGTGAGGGGGACATGTGAGGGGAGAAATAGGGTCCCGCACCCCCACTGTGAGCTGACAGGGCTGGTTGGGGGCGCAGGCCCTGTTGGCAGACCCAGGTGTGACTCCTGGGGAGAGGCTGAGGACCAGCCTGGAGCTCACCTGTGCTTCCAGGGATCCAGAAGACAGAAAAAGAGGGGGAAAAAATTTTTTTTGGCAACTAAAGGCTAAAAATAGTAGATAGAATTTAAAGATAATTGGCTAATCAACTGAATTTCTCTCTGGTTTCAAATTGAGTCCATTGAAACTTTCATGTTACTGGTGCCCATCCTCTGGGTCTAATTTCCATGACATCATCTCATCCACTCTTTTGGGCTTCCCTAGGGAACAGGCTCCCCACTCACCCATCCGCTGAGCGGTGGTTTAGCTGTATCCCCATGCCTGGCACGATGCACGGCTCAGAATGAGCGCCCACTTATTGTTTAGTGAATGAATAAATGGGTACGTGAGTGAATTCAGTACAGATTACAACCTAAGGGGTTTCCCCTTTCTTTCTTTTCTTTCTTTCTTTTCTGTTGAGCCAAGGACTGTATTGTCCAGGCTGACCTAAAGTCCTGGGTTCAAGTGGTCCCCCTGCCTCAGCTTCCAGAGTAACTGCAACTATAGGAGTTTGTGCCACCCACTGAAGTCCTTTTTTAAGAGACTTGGGAGCAATAAGGGAAACAAATGCTTGCGTTGGGCATTTGTTCATCTTTCTACCTCCCAAAGGATGCCAAAGGGCAGATCCACATTTGGTATTTTGAGTGCTGAGAGTGTAAAGACACACACATTTGCAATGATATCTCTCTCTCTCTCTCTCTCTCTCTCTCTCTCTCTCTCTCTCTCTCTCTCACACACACACACACACACACAGTCACTCATTTTTTCCAGTGCTGGGGATGGAACCTGGGCTCTAGCATCCTGCAAGTGCCCTACCACTGAGCTACATCCCCAGTCCCTGCCATAATCTTTGAAAAAGTTAAAACCAAATACTTTCAAATTCTCCTGCAAACTGAAATGCCACCATAAACCATGAGCCCCACTGCAAAGACAGAGATCTTCCTGAATGGGGCTGGGCCTGTGTTCTGGGCCCCCACACCTACCAGGAAGCAGGCAAGGAGAGCAGAGCCAATCACTAAGACTGCCGTCTCCTGACAGGTGTGACCCAGGCAGGGCTGGTAGAATTGGCACATTAAAACACAGTGTCTAGTTAAATTTGGATGTCAGATAAACAAGCAATTTTTTTTTTTTTTTTAGTATAAGTATTGCAGGCTACAGTATGTCCTCCAAAAATACTAGATTGCAATCCCTAGGACCTGTGTGACCTATTGTCCTTATTTCCAAATACGTGAATTTATTTTCCTAAAGGGTCTCTGCCAGTGTGATTAAATAAGGATTTCCAGATGAGGGGCTCACCGGGGAGTATTTTGGTTGGTCTCAAATGCAATCACGTGTCCTTTTAAGAGTGAGACAGAGAATGACTAGAAACACAGGGGCGAAGGCAGCGTGGAGACGGAGACAGAGGGGAGGGTGTGGCCACAAGCCAAGGGTTGCCCGCTGCCACCAGAGGCTGGAAGAGGCCAGCAAGGGATGCTCCCTAGAGCCTCTGTGGGTCCTGTGGCCCCACACTCCCTGATTTCAGCCCAGTGGTACTGATTTCAGACTCCCAGCCTCCAGAAGTGTGGGAGAATGGATACCTGTTGCCTGAAGCTTCTCAGTCGGTGGCGGTGTGTTTCACAGCCTCAGGAAATGGATGCAGTGCGTGTGTTCCATGCAGTGCTTGGGGCAGACACTGAAAAAGTTGTGTGTTGCTTATCTGAAATTCAAATTCAGCTGGGCCACCTGTATTTTACTTGGCAACCATCATAACCAGAGCCAAAGAACGGGGTTTTTGAAAGTTGCAAGAAGGCTGGGGGAGCTTTCAGGAAGTGGGCTTTGTGAACTCCCAATCTGAACTTCACTAGCCACCTCTGGACAAAAGAGGGGGCACTTAGACAGGTGTTAGTGACTCTCTCCTCCCACGGTGGTGGGAGTCCCTACTGTAATACCGAGGCCGTGTGTCAGGGTGAGTTAGCCATTAACCAGGGACCTCAAGGCGAAGTCACCAGCCATTCAGAGAACTCACGTGATTTCTGCGGTGAGCTGACCCTGGGAATCCCACAGCCCCGGAGCTGCCCACCCTTTCCTGTGAGATGGTGGCCCAGGTTGCTGCAGGAGAGGACGTGGCCACAGCCCACGGGGGATGGGGCAGATGCAGGAGGAGGTGCAGGCCCCGAATTCCTCAGAAGAGCCTTTGAGGGAACACAGTGTCCCATCACTTCCTGTCACATCACACTCTAAAGTGCATGTGACAAGGGGCAGGACAGACATGGCCCATTTTCCCATGTGAAGAGCGTGCCCCCCATGCCAGGATGGGGGCATGGAGCAGGGAGCTAGGCAGTGTCCCAGTAAGGACGAGGGCTTGTCACTTATCAATGGCTCCCTTACATCTAGACGGTCCCCCACCCTCAGGCTTTAATGATGCCCACAGAATCCACAGTGCGAGGGCTGTAAGGGGCTGTGGGTCATCTGGAACAGGCAGGGGTTCCAGATACCCTAGAACCGCCCCCAGGCAACTACCCAGGCCTGGTAAAAAAGAAAAACAGGTCCCTCCCAGGGGGAAAAAAAATGCAGGACCAGACATTAAACATGAAGAGCTACCTGATCTCACCCATAATAGAAAGACGGCCCTCCAACTGCAGCGAGATGCTGCACTTGCGATCAGATGGCAGAGACCCAGAGGGCGGGGGCAGTGAGCTGCCCCACACAACGCTCTTGACAGCGTCGCCCCCAGTGCCCACCCTGCCCGTGAGAGCAGAGGCTTCTGTCAGGGGCTCCCTGCAGGCGTGCGTCACGCAGTGGTCCAGGCCAACGTGCTAAGTGTGGACCCTGAAGAGATCAGGGGCCCCTGTGCATGCAGTGGATGCCCCTCAGTGCGTGGCCTTTGAGAGAAGCGAGAGAGGGACAGGTGGCACCACCTCAAATAAAGTGGCCGCCTGTGTGGAGCCCGCCTGAGTGGGGCCCAGCTCTGCAGGGAAAGGTGGGATGTGTGTCCACAGCAGCCCCCGGAGGGAGGTCACGGGGAGGGAAGGAGCTGCTGTCTTCCTCTACGCCCTTTTATGCTGTCGATTCTTTTTTCCACGTGTAACTATTACTTAAAAAAAAAGATAAATATGCTCATGTGCCAGCACGTTTCAAAAGGGTGACATGTGTGACATCCCTGGGTCAGAAGCTCCGACCTGGCCTAACCCTCCTGTGCAACCCAGGGAGATGGGAGCTGGCCACACCAGGCCCTTGTGGTGTGGGCACTTCTCTGCCTTAGACAGAGGACACTTCCAGATGAGCTGTAGGAACAGAACTTAATGGAAGTGGAGCACACACATGTGGTTGTGTGCGTGTGTGTGTGTGTGGTGTGCATAAAATGTGTAGTGGAACCACGGAGAAATCTTCTGGAGTGCTCTCTTGGAGGCAGAGGTGGCCAGGGTAGGCAGGCAAGGGAAGATGGGCTTCTGTGCTTCAGTGTCTAATCCTTGTCATAGACAACCCAGACTAGCCTGTGAGCCACCTGGTCCCCCACTGGCCAGTCCCCCAAGGCCAGGTGGGCTGATGTGTCTCTTTACCATTTTAAGGCTGAGTCCTTATATCAAAAACAACCTCAAGGCTATTTTTCTCCTAGTGTTTTCACACAAATGACCTCATTGCATCCTCTTCCCCACTCTGGTTGGGTGGCACTTGCCATTTGGAAGAGAAGGAAACAGACATGGCTGCCCAGAGTGGGGCCACTGCAGCAAGTCCCAGGGTGCTACTTCTATACCCTGCCCCATAGTCCTTCCAAGTGACCTCGACATGGCGCTGGCCTGGAGTTCCTCCAGAATCCGTGCCGTCCCACTCATCCCACACATTCCTCAAAGGACTGAGAGCACAGCCCCAAGTCCATGCTATTCAGGGACAATCTCCACACTGTAAGAAGCAGCCGGATATCGGTCCTTAGAGGCATCTCAGCCACTTCTCAGAGGGCTTTCATTACTGGCTGTGCTGTGCGTGGATGCTCTCCGGGAGGCTGGAGTGTGGTGTCACCTGACCCCACCCTGAGCATCCCCGCTGTGTAGGATAGGAGTCACCAGCTCTGCCTGCAGGACTCAGAACTCCCAGAGCCATGGAGGTGGACACGCCCCCAGAACCCCACGTCCTGCCTGCACCTCCTCTGCTGCCTTCCTGACAGCCACCCCAGCTCCCCAGTGAACCATGTGACAAGGGACCTGGGAGGGAAGGGAAAGGAGGGCCCAGGAAGGGTGACAAAAGTGTTGGGAGCAGCTCCCAGGCGCGCGGCTTCCTTCCACCCAGTCGCCCCCTTCCCTTTCCACCCCCTGCGAGTTCCTTTCTCCCCACACCTCCTCTGCTTCCAGAGGGTATGCCAGCATCACAGGCATGAGGGACCATGAGTCTACCATTTTAACAGGTGCCAGAGCTACTTGAGAAGACCCGGACCTGAGCCCCAGGTAACACAGCAAGTTCATGGCAAAACTGGGCTCACAGAGGTCTCCTGCCTCCCTCCTCAAGTAGACTACCTCCTGGGCCCCACGTCACCTCCCTCCAGTGACTGGACCAACCAGAGAGGGACCCCCAAGCCTACCAGGCCAGTGAGAGCAGGGAAGCCCCATATTTGAGATCATGAAATAAAAGCTTATCCTCTCAAGTGACGGAGGCCGGTCCCTGGAACTGCTGATCTGATTTGCAGTGTGTCCCTCAGCAGCAGCTTTCCAGAACATTCCCACTGTCTTCCACAGTGTGAAGAACTCTTCTGCTGTCTCCTCACTTGGACAAATCATGTCACTTGGCACAGAGGCTGAACTCGGCCTCGGAGGCCGCTGAGTGGTCACCTCGGATGTACCAGGCAGGAGCTAGAGTGGACTCAGGCCAGTGGCCAGGACGTGCCCTCAAGAGAAAAAGAAATCAAAGCAATGGGCTGAGGTGGTGGTTTTGGAAAGAAAAAGGAAAGAGGCAGTAAGGGAAGAAGTGGTCAAAGAGAATTAATAAAATGGACTTTCGGGCTGGGGTTGTGGCTCAGTGCTTGCCTGGCACGTATGAAGCACTGGGTTGGATCCTCAACACCACATATGAATAAATAAGTAAAATAAATGTCCATCAATGGCTTAAATAATATTTAAAAAAGAAATTAAACCAAAATCCAAAATACGCCTCTCAAAGAACAGCCCTGAGTCGAGGTGACGCCCTTTCCCTAAAGCACCCAGGCTGAGTTGTCTTTGCTTCTGCTAAAAATGAACGCAGATCTTCCTCAACTGACCTGTGACCCCTGCGGCATCCTGGGTGGAGCGGCCTCCCTCCCTGAGCAGGCCATTCCCTCTTGCCTTGTGGTTTGAATAACTGAAGCAGATCAATTAGGTTAATGAGGTTCTCTTGCCCAGAGAGGCGGAGCAGTTCCCAGGGTGCAAGGGCAGTGTGGGAAGGAAGCTTAGAGGGCCCCCCCAGTTGGTCTGCCTGTACCAGGAACCCTGCGACCCCCGCCCAGGAGATCCAGGGATGTATGGGTGTAAAAGTCCATTTTTTAAAATATTTTTTAAGCTGTCAATGGATCTTTTATTTTCTTTATTTATATGTGGTGCTGAGGATCGAACCCAGGGCCTCACACTTGCCGGACACTCACTCTACCACTGAGCTACAACCCCAGCCCCAAAGTCCGTTTTATTAATCCACTTTGCCTACTTCTTCCCTTACTGCCTCTTTCCTTTTTTTTCCCAAAGTCAGCCCATCTCACTATTAGCCCAGAACAAAAGCTGCTAGGGGCTCCTCACTCCTCATCCCTCCCTGAATGTGACTTGCCTATTTCTTAACCACTCAAACCATTGTCCCCAACTATTGATTTAATCATTTTACCGCCATCATGCCTTACTCAAGAAATGAACACGAGACGCAGTGGACCACTCTGGAAAGCAGGTGAGATATGGTGGGACGGGCCCAGGGCTTGGAGCACTAACCTAGATTGAATCTTGCCTGCCCACTACTAGCTGTGTGACCTTGGGTAAGTAGGTCTACCTCTCTCGGCCTGGTTCCTCATCTGAGAATGGGAATAAGAGCACCTCTCTTTCGGGGCTGTAGTAAGGAATAGCAGTGACGTGTAAAGCCCAGATGGGCACAGCACTGATCAGCCCCTCAGCCACAGTCCTGAGCAGTCCACCAGGAATGGGGTGGCTGTGCAGGGCCCCTTCCCTCCAGATGCCTTCCCCTGCCTGGACACCCCACAGACACCCCCACACCAGTCATCCGCAGCCCACAAAGGACACATCTGAAGTCCCCGAGACAGCAGAGCCCCTCTGCGGGGTCCAGTGGTGAGGCCCAGGAAGGGCCGCTGACCAGTGAGGTAAGCCGGCTCCTGCCTCCTGGTCACCGCCCAGCTCCCGCCACTCTGTGGACACATGATAATGACCTGGCTGGTGAGCACAGAAGGCCAGCGTGTGCGGCGGTGTGCGTCTTGCGCGGTTGTCAGAAGCATGGTGGGCAGGGTGTCAGCATGGGGGCTGCTCAGCCTTCACACCCTGAGCCAGGAGCCCGGCCCCCCAGGAAAGCCACAGGCCACAGATTGTGTAGTCCAACCAACTGCCAGTTACCCCAAGGGACAGGTGCAGAAAGCCCGGTGAGCTTCATGTCACCCAGTGTCCCCTACGGGTGGGGCCATGAAGTCCCCAGCTAAGGATGGCATCTGGTGGAAATGAGAACCCTGTATGGCAGATCAGCCCGGCTCTTCAGGATAAATCAGAAATTGTACTTCATTCAGCGCTTCAGTCACCAAGTGTGGTGACTGTTGTATGCTCAGGACTGTGTCTGGTCTATGCTCTATCCGGAGGGGAGTCAAGCCAGACTGCAGGAAGAGATTCCTGAGGTCTTCTCTCCTTTTTATTGGGGATTGAACCCAGGACTTCACACAGGCTAGGCAAGCACTGTCCCACTGAGCTGCACCCCCAGACCTTTTTTTTTTTTTCAATGTTTTATTTTTTATTTATTTATTTTTTTTCAAACCAGGGTTTGAACTCAGGGGCACTCGGCCACTGAGTCACATCCCAGCCCTATTTTGTATTTTATTTAGAGACAGGGTCTCACTGAGTTGCTTAGCGCCTTGCCCTTGGTGAGGCTGGCTTTGAATTCGTGATCCTCCTGCCTCAGCCTCCCGAGCTGCTGGGATTACAGGCGTGCACCACCGCACCTGGCTTCAATGTTTTATTTTGACACAGGGTCTGGCTAAATTGCTGAGGCTGGCCTCAAGCCTGCAATCCTCCTGCCTCAGCCTCTAGAGTAGCTGGGATTACAGGTGTGTGCCACCACACCCAGCTCTAAGGTGAGGATTTGAGACTCTGGGGGAAGTGAGGAGACCTTGGTGTTTGAGCACCATCCTGCCAGAAGTGAGGGGCAGGGCACTAGAAGATTCCCCTTGGCAGGGTCCAAAGCTCCAGAGCCCAGGACCCTCAGAGCGTGGATCTGAGTGCCTGATTCCCATACCCAGCCAAAATGTCCGAGCAAGTTGGGCCTTAAAGCTTGAGGATGTCCTGTGGGTCCATTGCAATGCCTCCTGTGTGCCAGGCACTGGGACCCACTCAGTCCCTGTCCTTGAGAAACTGAGTCTATCAGGGAAAGACACACACACCCTGTTATAGCCTACCTAGCTGCCACGCTGAAATTTTTGTGTTGTTACGTTGCTGCGTCTTGATGTCCAGAGATTCTCTGAAGGAGAGGGCACCTAGGACAGGTGTCACCTGAAGCCCCCCCCTCTCCAGCCTTGGGTCTCTTCTGTTGTGACTCATGGTTACTCATTGAGAATGGGATGGGAACATGGTCTAAAGATGGGGCTGACCTGGGACTGGATCCCCTCTAGCAAGTGCACCATGCTGGGGCAGATCCTGAGAACTTTCAGGAAACACCTCTGGAGCCAGAAACAAAGAATAGAATTAACTAAACTTGCTCCAAATGCTGAATTGGACTCAGATCAAGCAAGATGCTCAAAGGAGTCAGCAGAAGGCAGAGAGATGGAACCTCACCCAGCATCTCCAGAGCAGGGAGCCCTGGCCCTGTGGCCACAGCCAGGCAACTGTGGTCCCTTCGTAGTGGGTGCCCCAGAGTCCGGGGCAGGCCAGGGTAGCCTGGAAGCGTCTGGCTGTCCCTGGTTTACTTGTCGGCACTGGGGCATGCCGGCACCAGCCAGTCCTCAGGAGCTGTGTGGCTCTGGGAGCCTCCTGTGAAAGGTGATCCAAGTCTCTCTTACTCAGGTCTTGCTCACCTCGTGCTCACAGGCACCTACGAAGTTCATTGACTTGGCAAGTTTCACCTGGCTAGGGACCTGGTCCTGCCCACTCACCAAAGCACCTTTTCTGAATGACGCAAACCAGTGGGAAACAGACTCGGCTCTTACCTCTGCGAGGGTTCAGCGCCGTAAAGACATTCATCCCGCAGTTTTATAGACATGGAAGTGAGGTGTCCTGCACCCACTCTAGAGACAGGCAGCCTGGATTTGAGCCCCAGGGTCCTGTGAACTTGAACTTGGGCAGGTCACTCAACCTCTCTGCAATAGCTGCCTCACAGTGTTGTGATTTAATGTTGGTAAAGTGCTTAGAACAGAGCTTTGCATGTCGTGATATGTAAGTACTTCATTTTTTTTTTCTTTTTGGCAGTAGTGGGGATTAAACCCAGGAGTTTGCACATTCTAGGCAAGCACGTCTACCACTGAGCCGTAGCCCCAGCTTATTTTGAGATGGTCTCGCTAAATTTCTGAGGCTGGGCCTTGAACTTGTAATCCTCTTGCCTGAGCCTCCTGGGTCACTGGGATTATGGATGTGCACCACCAGCCCCATAGCCCCACTGACTGTTTTTAAAGGAAAGATCCTTAAGTGCATTCTTAGTGCATTTCACTACTGAGCTCTGTCTCTCCTGGAATCCAACTCTAATCCTGCCTCACAGGCCTGAGAAAGGCCCCAGCAAATCTGCGCAGAGGAGAGGAGGCAGCCGCAGTCCCAGGTGGCGAAGCCAGGAACAGCCGCCACACTGCCCCAGCAGGTGTTCAAAGTCTGCACTCTCCAAAGCCCATTTCAAATATGCGTGTAGAGCCACGTGAGGCCCAGCTCTTCCCCAGGGGTGACGATGGTGTCATGCCTGCCCTCCCTGGCCATGCAGCCCCTGGGAATCCAGCACCCACAGGTCCCCATGGCCACCCAGACCAGCTGAGCCAGTGGAGCTGGGAATTGAGCTTTTTCAGGAGAGTTTTACCACTGAGCTAAGTCCCCAGACCTTTTTATTTTTTATTTTGAGACAAAGCCTCCCTAAATTGTTTAGAGCCTTTCTAAGTTGCCTTGAACTTGCAATCCTCCTGCCTCAGCCTTCCAAGGCATTGGGACTCTAGGCATATGCCACTGTGCCCAGCTTGAAAAGTCTTTTTTTAAAAAGTACAACTAAATACAACCCTTGCCTGGGTCCTGGGTCAAAGAAAAAGATCAATCTATAAAGGACACTTTGGGACAGTTAGAGGAATCAGAGGTTACCCAGGTTGAGCTTCGCTTATCTGAAATGCTTAAGACCAAAAATGCTCTAGATTTTGGAGTATTTCAGATTTGGGGATATTCGCATAGACTTTGTCGGCTGATGCTCCCTAATCTGAAATTCTGAAATCCAGATGTTCTAAAAGCTGAAACATTTGGAGTATCTCACGGGCACTCAGAAAGTTCTGGTTTTTGGAGAATTTCAGGCTTTGGGTTTTCGGGTTGGGGTGCTCACCCCATCGTAGGGTGCGTGAGTGGAGTGAGGCCTCCGCAGGGAGCGGCTTGTTCTTTGCAGAGGTTTCTCTACCCCCCTTTCACCTCCCTGACCTCTCCTGGTTCAGGTCTGGGTATAAACATCCCTCCCACCAGGAAGCTTCTTAGGGATGAGGCACCAGGCTGTCCTGAGCTGATTCTCAAATAGCTCAGGAAAAAATATTTTATATACGTGTATGTACACACACGTGTCTATCTACATACATAAAATTATATATAGACATAGAGTACAAATGCTGCCAAGTTAACAATTGGTGAAGCTTGCTGTTTTGGGATATAGTGCTTATTGTCTTATTTCTGCAACTTCTCTGTAGGTTTGAAATTTTTCAAAATGAAAAGCTGAGGGAGGAAGACGAATCCATCCATGCCGGGCCATTTCCTTGCTGGAAATAATATCACACAATTAGGCAATGGCAGGCTGGTGGTCCTTATGCGTCGGCGCTCGGGGTAGCCTTGGTGGATTGTCTTAGGAAGAAGCAGATGTCAGACTCCAGGGTCCAGATGCTTAGCTCCACTGACCCGTGTGGTGGGAGGCCCGGAGTCAGCGTTCCTGGGGCGCTAATTCAGCACTATTTTGTTCAGAGCCAAAGTTCATGCTGAGTGCCTCCGCGGCAGCTGCCTTCAGTAGCTCAGCTGAGTCTCCTGCACCCCGAGTCCCTGTTGGCATCCCTCTGCCTCTCCTGCCATTTCAGGAACCTTGCTTAGATTGTTTTTTCCCTTCTATTTCTCTCCTCTCCTCCTCAACTATTTCCCTGTCAGCATTTAGAAGTTTTAAATAATTCTCTTTACAACAAAGCAAAACATGCCCCCTTCACTCACTCCCCCTTAGCTCTCTCCCTTTTCCAGCCAGACTTTTTTTAAGCCATCCTCAATGCTTCCACAACCTCCATTTCCTCATGGTGTGGCCACCCACTTCACTGGAACCCAACCAGGTCTCAGATCCACTTCCTCCTGTACCCACATATATTAGTCAGCACTGTCAGGTTTATCTATAATAACAAACAAGTCCCTTGTTCTGATGGCTTCACACATCTAGCATGCTGTCTCCCTCATCTTCCAGCCGTATGGCCATTTTTTTAAGATTTTTTTTTAAGCCAGGCGCAGTGGCGCATGCCTGTAATCCAAGCGACTTGGGAGGCTGAGTCAGGAGGATTGCAAGTTCAAAGCCAGCCTCAGCAACTTAGCAAGGCGCTAAGCAACTCAGTGAGACCCTGTCTCTAAATAAAATACAAAATAGGGCTGGGGATGTGGCTCAGTGGCCGAGTGTCCCTGAGTTCAATCCCTGGTTCCAAAAATAAATAAATAAATAAAATAAAATTTTTTTTTAGTTGTAGGTGGACACAATACCTTTCTTTTATTTTTATGTGGTGCTAAGGATTGAACCCAGGGCCTCATGCATACTAGGCAAGCGCTCTACCACTGAGCCACAACCCCAGCCCCTATGGCCATCTTTTACTTCCTTGAAAGTGCTGTAGTTCTCTGTCTTGGGGCCTTTTCCTGTGCTATTCTTTCTGCTTGGAACATTCTGTCCTACCTCCTCCCGTCCACCTTGCAAACTCGTGTTCACCCTTTGGGTCTTGGCGTAAATAGTGCTGCCTCAAGGATGTTTTCTCCAAACCCCCGACTACACAGTACCCGTCTCAGCCCTCTGTGCCTCTCTGGCCTTTCCTCACCACCCTTGGCTCACTGGAGTGTCCACTGTCTTCCCCTTCAGCACCTTCATAAGGACAGAAGTGTCTGTGTCACTTAGAGCTGTGGGCCTGGTGCCTGGACCCTGGATACCTACCTTAACTCCACATTAGAATCACTTGACTCACTTGGCCCCACCCTGGCCAGCTGCATCCAGATCCCTGGGCTAGAGCCGGACATCAATAGATGCACAGTATTTTTTTTTCTTTTT
Organism: Glaucomys volans; assembly: GCA_020662805.1. NCBI lineage: Eukaryota > Metazoa > Chordata > Mammalia > Rodentia > Sciuridae > Glaucomys > Glaucomys volans. The sequence continues at coordinate 413,529 of JAJEJO010000170.1, read as the reverse complement.
TACGGTGCTGGGGATTGAACCCAGGGCCTTGTGCTACCAACTGAGCTATATCCCCAGCCCGATGCACAGTATTTCTATCGCAATGCACAAGCTTGAGGACCAGTGACCTGCATTATGCTTGACACTCAGTATCTTTTTCATAATACTTAAAAATTACTTTTTAATGTTTTGGTACTGGAGAATTCCCCCAGGGGTGCTTTACCACTGAGTCACAGCCCCAGCCCTTTTTAATTTTTTATTTTGAGATAGGCATTTGCTACGGTGCTTAGGGCCTCTCTCAGTTGCTGAGGCTGGCTTTGAACTTGTGATCCTCCTGCCTCAGCCTCCCGAGTCACTGGGATTACAGGTGTGTGCCACCGTGCCTGTCCTTTTTTTGAATGAATAAACAAACCCCTGAAAAATAAATCTCCCCAAATGATAGGATGGTGAGGACATTTTCCTAGATAACATTTCATGAAATATGAAAATAACATATTGTTCTGTTTCATTTAAACCAAGATCTGTTATACATCTTACACGAGGCAGGCCCAGTGCCTGGGGAGGGCGTGGTCATACCCATTATACAGATAAGAAAAAGTGACTTCAGGTGAGAGGGCCACAAATAGGCAGTCTGGGATTTCAGAGTCAAGCCAGAATGTGTTGACTTTTCAATTGCAAGTAACTGAAGCCCATGAAAATGGTTTGCACACAATTTAATTCATTGGTTCCTAGATGTGAAAAATTCAGAAATAGCTATCAGGTACAGCTGGATCCAGTCACTAAGATTATGTCACCCAGAACCTGGAAGGGCCCTTCCTTGGCTGCGCTTGCCTCTGAGTCATCTTCCCCCAGTGATGGTAGAATGGTGCCCCCGGGCTCGTGACCTGTTCACCAGGGATACACACAGAGAACTCAATCATTGTTAGCTCCACCATAAAGCCAAAGCAATACCCCATTGTTCAATAAATCACAAATTAGACCTTCCTCCTTCTCCTTGTTATTTTCCCCACCTGCAGTCCCGTCCCCTGATTCCCAAGGATCGGGTGTCGTGATGATTTCCTCTCCGTTACCCACAACCTGCTCACATTGATTTCAAATCCCAGGATTACCTGGCCATTGTTTTGCTGTTAAGTGAGCCTGACTCACAGGCTCCTGGGAGCTTGTCCTGGACGTCAGCCTCACGGGGTCCACCCTCCGACGGGCTGAGGTCTGGCACTTTGCATTCCTGGAGGAGTTTCTGGGTCTGAACACCAAGCCAGCCCTGAGGAGGGGTGCATAGGCCCCATTCTGCCTCTGGTCCTGTAGAATATTTTGTTACTGAAAACTAAAGGCGAGGGAACCGGGATGGCACCAGGTCCCCAGAGAACAGACACGCTTTTTGCTTCATCTGAGGACAGGCTGTGGGGGTTATATCCTCACATCATAAATAAGCAAGGCGGGACTCAGAGTGGTCAAGTCATTTTCCCACGTCACACAGCCAGGATATTAAGAACCAGAATTCAGCCAGGTGCAGTGACACAGGCCTGTATTTCAAGGCCAGCCTCAGCAACTTGGCAAGACCCTGTCTCAAAATGAAAAATAAAAGGGGCGGGGGGTGTAGCTCAGGAGTAGAGCGCCCCTGCATTCAACCCCCAGTGCAAAAAAAAAAAAAAAAGCAAACCAACAAACTCAGAATTTGAGCCCAGATCTTTTGGCTGGAGCCTGTTTTCCTTATCACCACAGCCCCTATGAACTGTTCAGATCCCAAAATTAGACTCTTCTACCCATGATCCTGCTTCTCGTCCCCTGAAGTGCTGCTGCCTGGGCTCCCTCCACATTCACTTATTTTTGCTTCGTCACTGCCGCTAGCCAGTAGCCCAGGAAGTAGGTCGCGGCTGCAGGGGCCACACACGCTGGCTGCTGCCTCTGGTGTCCAGGGCCAAGCAGGGGCTGACCGGGCCAGGAGCATGGCTGCCAGCAGGCGCTGCTCAGATTTCACATCCTGGCCCCAGGACGCCGTTGCCAACCTTCATATTCTGAGCCTTACCTTCTAGAATTCTCTGTCACCCTGGCTGCTGTGTGAGGTCATGTCCAGGCACCGGGTGGTCTTGGGAGAAGCCCACCTTCATTCTCCTGCAGAGCTGTGGCTGGCGGCTGGTTCTTGAAGGGGTTCCTTCTCTCACCAGGTGACACTGTGCAGAGGAGTGGGGTCCCCAGCCATTTGACAACCAGAGCTGACCTTTGTTTTGACAGCCCCTTTCACTGCAGGATGAAATTAGTTTCAGAAATAATCATGGAATGAAGCGATTTGATTTTAACAGTGCCCAGAAAAGAAATGCAGACAGCAAATTTTTTCTCTTATTGAATTCTCACACATACCATTGCACCAAGATTTTTTAAAATAAAAGTTAAATATAATACAAAAAAGGAAAAGGACTGGGGATGTAGCTCATTGGTAGAACACTTTTCTAGCACGGGCAAGGCCCTGGGTTCCAGACTCCAGCACCTCAGAAAAAAATAAAGAATAAAAGAAAATAACATGATTTCTTATTAAGTAGTTTTTATATCTACCTGAGTTTTGATCTTTGGGTTGCCGTCTGATATATAATGATATTGTATGTAAATCCTTCTTCATTTGCTAATAAGTGAACTTTCATAAAAGTGAGACAGTTGCAAAAGTTGCTACAATTTAGCAACTGCTGAACCGTAGGGCTGATAGACTATTTTGTTCTTAATTCTCTTTTTTTTTCATGCATAGCTACTTTCTGATTAATTCTTCAAACAATAAAAAATTTTAGAAGAATCTACTTCAGCCTGGTGTGGTGGTACACACCTGTAATTCAGGCATCTCTGGAGGCTGAGGCAGGAGGATGTCAGTTTAAGGCTGTTCTGATAACTGTCTCGAAAGAAAATTTTGGAAGGGCTGGGGGTATAGCTTCCTGGTAGAGCACTTGCCTGGTAGGCACAAGGCTCTAGATGGGGAAAAAAATATTTTGTTGGACAGTTGATCAAACAGCACTGGCTATTTGGTTGAACATGTGTCCAGCAGGATCCTCGTCACTATTCTCGCCACTGGCTAGCTAGCACAGCAGCAGGCAGACGCTGGAGCACATTCCCAGGTACATGCAGAATCAGCATTTCTTGGAAAGACCCAGAACTGGAACTGCAGGAGCATCTCAGACCCCAGGAGGAGCTGGCTTCTTGTCTTCCTTTACCATTGGCCAGCTGGGAGGTTATGCCCATTCCCCTACCAGCACCACCACCACGGTACTGGCACCGAACCCAGGGCCTCGTGTGTGCTGGGCAAGTGCTCTGCCACGGAGCTACGCCCTCAGGCCTTTTATTTTTTGAGGCAGAGTCTCACTCAGTTGCCCAGGTTGGCCTTGAACTTGCCATCCTTCTGCCTCAGCCTGCCCAGTGGCTGGGATGACAGGGGCCTGGCAGACTCTGTTGCCTGTCTACAAAGTGGCATCCTCTTTTCCTTACCCGACTGAAGGTGGACCAGGCTTGAGGCCAGTTTGAGTTTTTCTCCTTTTAGAAGGACCTCCATCCGGGGCTGGGGCTGTGGCTCAGTGGCAGAGCACTTGCCTAGCAAGTGTGAGGCACTGGGTTCGATTCTCAGCACCACATATAAATAAATGAAATAAAGGTCCATCCGCAACTAAAAAAAGTTTAAAAAAAAAAAAAAAAAAAAAAAGGAAGAGTCTCCAGTCCTACTGAGTTTAATAACTGCAGGTTAATAATCGGGGAAGGCAGAGAGGAGCCCTCTGTGTAGGTAATCACACGAGGGTTTTGCTCTCCTCTGGCTGGACAGATGCTCTCCAGCCTTCCAGGGCAGACCCTCGGGGGAGGGCTGCTGTATCCAGGAGCCCCTCACTGGAATTTGAAAATCCACGGTGGCGGCGTCTGCTGTTTTGACAGCCAAGGCTGTGCTGAGATTTGTGCCTCCCAAGAGGCCTGCAGCCCCTCCAGCAGTCTGGGCAGCCCCTCCTCCACCCGGCTCCCCTCCACTCCTCCCCCGCCCCAGGGCTTTGTGCACTTTTCTAAGGAGGAAGTTCTGGCCGGGCCTCTTCACAGCTTAATTACGTAACTTGCCACTGCTCCTGGTCCAAGGATCGCCCTGGAAGAGTGGTCAGGAGTGGGCACACTGCCAGGGCACTGCCCATCCCCACGCCCTCCGAACTCAGAGGCAGCACAGGGATTTGGACTGTGCAAGAAAGAGCAGCTCTGCCCCTGAGCCCAGAGCCCCGCTTCCAGGATGCCCGTCCTTCATCTTTGGTTAATTCCCAGCACCCAGGGCCAGTCTGTGGCTGCTATGGGTCCTTAAGGAGCTGTCCCCATGATGCTGGTGCAGGATTTCAGCTGGCTCCGGGCCTCATGTCTTTGTGACCTGAGCCCCTCCCAAGTGTCCTCTGTTTCAGGGCTGGGGTTGTGGCTCAGTGGCAGAGCCCTAGTCTAGCCTATGTGAGGCACTGGGTTCGATTCTCAGCACCACATATAAATAAACTAAAAAAGATCCATCAACAACTAAAAAAAATTTTTTTTTTAAAAGGCCTCTGTTTCAACCATCACCACTTTGACCAGCAGTGTCCCTTTGCCCTGTTATCTCCCCTTTGCCTCAGGATGGCCTTGCACTGCCTCTGGCAAGCCCAGAGGAGGGAGTATTGCCCCCCTGCAGCCTGCCCTGCTTTCAAGTCTTAAGTTTAAGGTCACCCATCTCCTCGTGGCCCCTATAGTTGCTCCCTAGCACCTGTTCACTTAGAGGTCACAGATTCTGGGCTCCCGGGGCTCAGGCCAGTTGCTCACACACTCTGTTTTTGAACTGTGTTTCTCCCTTTGTGTCCCCTCCCAAACTAGACCCCAGAGGGCAGGGAACCTGTCTTCCGTCTCTCTACCCAGCCTGGCATCCTGCACATAGTAGGCAGCATTCCATGAATCCAGGTGACCAGAGGGTCCCTTTGCTCCGAAATGGCCCCTGTGTCACTCACTATTTGCACACGTGCCTCTGTGGCCAGACTGAATATACCCACGGGCAGGGACCACATCTGCTCTTTGTCTGGGTCCCTGGCAGGGCTTGCTACATGCCTTCCTCAAAATACCGGCTCCCTGTCCTGGTCCACAAGGTCTGCCCAGCCGCTCGGCCAGAGCTGGGCCAGTGGGCTGGCTGCTCACACAGTCCTCCCCCTATGTGGCCCGCTCCTGCCCTCGACTGTCCGGGGACTGCCTGTAGGACCAGCGGGCACGTCCGCACGTCCCACGCCCGGCACACAGCGCCTGCCCGCGGCATCAATAATGCATGTTGTGCATAGAAAGCAGCTATAAACTTTATTTATTGCACTGCTGATGTGTCAAAAGCGATCCCCAAATCCACCTCCAAATGTGTTGCAAGCGGCCAGCCCATCACTTCAGGGCCTGCTTTTCTCTGTCCATCAATAATAGATGCTTCCTGCACCCCCAGCTCAGCAGCTCTTATTTAAAGTGATTGTCACTGAAGGGACTAGTGGGTGGGTCTGAGTTCGTACCTTTTGAACACTAAGCATTGCTCTTCCTTAACTGGGTCCCTGTGAGCAGGCAAAGGCCCTCCTCCGTTGCATCATTAGCTGCCCACCTCCGGACAGCTCCCAAAGCTTTCTCCTGTGCCAGGTCAGCCCCAGGTGTGTTGCTGACCACCTGCAGCTATCGACTGCTGGAGGCAAAGTGGCCTCCTAAGTACGAGTGGCTGCATGCGTGGGGTTGCACGGCATGGGAGACACCAGGAGGCGAGTCCCTTGCATCTCGCCCCACCTGGGAGAGGACGTTTCTTCCAGCCAGTCCGTGGTTCAGAGTGAAGAGGAGCCTCTCCTGGTGTGCGGACGTGCTGGTGCGAGGAGAGCTGGCCAATGGCAGCCATCAAGGCAGAGCACGTTTGAGGGGTCGCCCCCCAGTTACTCCTCCCTCCAGCACACCCAGCCTGCATCCACTGCTCCTTTGTGCCCACTGCTGAGGCCATGGAAGGATGAGAGCTGTGAAGGGACAGGGAGGGAAAAGAGGGCCCTGCAGGGCTTGGAGAGAAGAGGTGGCTGTCATCCCGGGCCCTCCATGAACACAACCAGACAGCAGGCACTGGAGGCCCTGGGTACCTTCAGCTCGAGCATAAAGAAAGGCAGGCCCCACCGAGACAGGGAAAGTGCTCTGGAGACCCGAGAGCCAGGTTGAGAGCCTGGCTCAGCTCCTTGCCTGGTGAGCCCCAGGCCTTCCTGGAGGTGTTCGGAGCCTCCGCTGCCACAGGGCTCCAGCAACGCCTTCCAGGCTGGAGAGTGACCTCAGGAGGAGAGCGCTGAAGGCCCAGGGTCTCTCACCGTGCCCGCCCCACGGCAGATGCACCACCGAGTCCTTTCCTTTCCTTTCCTTCTGTCCCTCGGAATTCACGTTGTCGTTGAGGTGCCGGTCCACGTGCTTTGAGCAGAGCTTTTATTTTTAGTTTTATTTTTATTATTTATATGCAGTGCTGAGAATCGAACCCAGGGCCTCACACATGCCAGGCAAGCGCTCCACCACTGAGCCACAGGCCCAGCCACGAGAGCTTTCTTTTTGCTGCTGTAGCAAATCACAAATTTTGTGACTCAGACCAGCTCAAATATATCATCCTACAGTTCTGGGGGTCAGAAATCCAGAGGGGCCCACACTGGCAAAGGTCAGGGCATTGACAAGGCTGCATTCCTTGCTGGGGGGTCCCGGGCAGAACAGGCTCTCTGGCCCCTTTCAGTATTAAAGGTTGCTCTCCACCGTGACCCACGACCCCCTCCATCTGGAAAGCCGCTGTGACTGTCAGTCTTTCTCACTGTGGCCCACTCTGAGCCAACCTCTGCCCTCTTGCAAGTTGAAAATCCCTATCGTCACATTGGGCCGCCCTGTCACCCAGGGTGAACTCCCTGTCCTTGTCGGCGGGTGAGCACCCAGTTCCATCTGCAGCCCAACTCCCTTTGCCATGCTGAGCAGCACGTTCACAGTTCCGGGGATTTGACCAGGGACTTCTTAAGAGGCCACTGCTCTGCCTGCTGCCTTATGTGCAAACGCCTGGGTTTGCTTAATAGAAGTCTGGATGATTCATCTCTTAAGACAAGACCTGGAAGAAGTAGGGGAAGCATCTACCTTAGGATATAAATAGGGATCTGGCAATATCCTTGCTCTTAATGTCTAATCAGATTTTCCTAATTAGCTCATTTAGTAGCCCTGTGGCAGCATCTTACCACATTTTCTACTTTTTCACCTAGAACAAGCCTCTGGAGCACTGGCTTTAGGAATCGAGACACTCTTTGTCCCTTGGATGTTGCTTATTCATCAATATTTTGTGACTCCCAGGAAAAATGACTATGCTCTTTCATTGTAAATGGTTTTTACAAAGTGGCTTCTGATTCTGCTCGTTCTGTTTTAGTTCTGGGGATTGAACCCACACATGCTGTAGGCAAGTGCTCTACCACTGAGTCACACCCCCAGCCCTTTTTATTTTACCTTGAGACAGGTTCTCGCTAATTTGCTCAGGCTGGCCTTGAACTTGTGATCCTCCTGCCTCAGCCTCCCAAGGAGCTGGGATTACAGGCATGCCCCATAGCACCCGGCTCCTCTGCTCATTCTTTCTGTTGAGGAATTGAAGTGTGAGTGGCAGGCCCTTCGCAGATGATCATGTGATGAGACTTCACCCTGAACCTCGGAGGACCAAGGCACAGAGCAGGCATCCACTCCCCAAATGTCCCTGGGCCACGTCTGAGCAGAGCCCTGGATTTTGTGCGTGATCTGCATGGCCAGGGGCCTCTCTTGACCTAACATGTTCTCTCTGAGCATGCCACACATCCTGGCATTCTTTTTTCCTTCAAGGGAGAAATGTGACTCAATTCACTTTATCATATTTTTGCCGCCACTGTGTGGCTGGAAGGAATCAGATCATTTTCTTCTCTTTAGAAGCACAGATGCAATGTGCTAGAATTGTGCTGGGGCCCCAAAGAGAAGAGACAGTAGTAAAAATCTATTGAAAGGGACAAAGATCGGCAGTAGCTAGGAGTAAGCTACAAGCTTTCTGTATTTATGGTATAGAGGTTGTATTTTCTAAGAAAACAGAAGGGCATTTTACCTGCAGGATGAAACACAAGGGCAGGTGCTGTGGGAAACAGTGGTTTTCAGTCTTGCTCTGGGTCCCCTCAGCACAGAAGACGTGTCCTCCTGGCTTAGATATCAATTCCAATTTTACTTCTGACTAGCTGTGAGACTTTGGGCAAGTTACTTCCCCTCTCTGCTCCAGTGTCCTCATATGTGAACTGTTCAGGACACAGTCTCCCCCTGCAACTTCACAGAAGAGCAAATATTCTCTCCAATGGGTGTCAGGGTTCAGCTGTAATCCCAGGAGCTGGAGTGGCCCATGCAAGGGAAGGCTTCTAGAAGCAGGGGCTACTTTGATAAAACCTGAACCTTGCAATGGCAGTACACGTGAAGGCTTGGAAATGAGACAGAATGTCACACAGGACCCCCAGCGTGTCACTGACAGGGTGTGAAGCAGCATTTCCTTCTTTTATTGAGTCCTTCATTCATCCACTCACTCACGAAGCACCCTTCCCATGCCAAGCACTCAGCACACCAGGTGGAGTCGCTTACATGCTTAAAAAAGTACACACAGGAGTCTCCCCCTGGGCTGGGGATGTGGCTCAGTTGGTAGATTGTCTACCTTGCATGCACAAGGCCCTGGGTTCAATCCCCAGCCACCACACACACAAAAAAAGGAGTCTCCTCTTCAAGGTACTCACCATTCTTGGGAATGTGACATGATGGGCATAGGAGTAAAGATCAAGCCAGGCACAGTGGCACACGCCTGTAATCCCAGCGGCATGGGAGGCTGAGACGGAGAATCATGAGTTCATAGCCATCCTTAGCAAAAGTGAGGCATTAAACAACTCAGTGAGACCCTGTCTCTAAATAAAATAAAGAATAGGGCTGGAGATGTGGCTCAGTGGCCAAGTGCCCCTGAGTTCAATCCCCAGCACCCCTGCACCCCCTAAAAAAAAAAAGAGTAAAGACCAGCCAGGAGTGGAGTGCAGGAGGAAGGTAGGAAGTCCTGGGTCAGGAATTCCTGCCCAGGACTCTGGACTCTTCCCAGCCTGAGCCTCCAAAGGAGGCAGGATCAGGGTGATGGGTATGCACAGCAATTTCTTTGGACATGAGCATGCAGACGCTGAGCCCAGGGAGGGTGGCGTGGTGAATACTGCCCAGGCCTGTGGCATTGAGGGGCCCACCCAAAACAGATCTCCATCTCCTCAGCACCAGCCTTTCCCACTGAGCATGTTTTGTTTTGGTTTGTATTTGTTTGTTTGTTTGTTTTTGCAGTACTGGGGATTGAACCCAGGGGTGCCCTATCGCTGAACTTCAACCCAGCCCTCTCATTTTTTAATTTTGAGTCAGGGTCTCGCTGAATTGTGGAGGGTTTCACTAAATTGCTAAGGCTGGCCTTAAAATTGTGATCCTCCTGCCTCAGCCTCCTGAGTTGCTGGGAGGCATGCAGTGCTGTGCCTGGCCCCAGCTCTGTGTTTTAACAGGTTAACTCAGTCTTGTCATTGTGTACCTCCCCTGCAGAGATGTTCTCTCCTGCCAGCCTGTGAGGGCACATCACCTTGGAAGGTGCCCTTTGGCCAGGAGTCTTCCTGGGGCCCCTCTGCTCCCAGATGGGCCACAGCCCCACATTCTGCCTCCATCTTGTCCTCTGTGATTTCCACCCAGGGCCCGTGTCCAAAAAAGCTTTTGGGTTTGTACAAGCACCAGGAATCCACCTTTGCGGTTGGTTGTAACACAGACAAACTTTCCCCAGAGACTGGTTTGAGCCAAAGCCAGATTGGCAAGCAGAGAAATTTGTGTAGAAGCCATTCCTTGCTGTGAATTGCTTTTTACACGATGGGGCGGGAGGGTTCCTGCTGGAGAGCAGGAAACTGGAAGCTGAGACTGGTCCATGCCGTCCTGTAGGCCAGCTGGGACCTGCGGCTCCTGTCCAGGTTGAAGGACATCTGAATTTTTAGATTTAGTCACAAAAAATAAATGCAATGCTGAGCCTCCTTTTCAATTCTTGAAAGCCACGTGTCTCGAGATAATTTCCATGCCATAAAATTCCCATTAAGCTACAATTCAGTGGTTTTAGTGTTCTTGCCTGATTTGGGGAGTAACTCCTGTGACACCTGGAAGACCCAGGAGGCTCTCAGACGTGAGGATGGGGACGAAGCCTGGGTCACGGTTCGCATTTCCTCGGCTCCCTCTCGATGGGTGGCCGGCGTTCACGCACGCATGCGCACACGTGCACACTTCCACCCCAAGTGGAGCGTCCGCCATTTTTCCTGGTAGAATTTCGTTTCCTGTTGTTCCTCTGATACTCTCACCAGCTTTCTCTGTAGTGCATTTATTGCTTTTCACCAGATTGCAAAAATAGTGCAGGCTTGAAAAATGAGGCAAAAACAGAGACGCTGACAAGGGCGAGTCCCGGTGGCACGTACCTTCCCAGACATCCGGCCGAGAGGACGCTCAGCCGACCTCCTCGAGGAGTTTCGGCCTGCGCCCTGACACAGGCGCCTCGCTCTCTTGTTTATAAATACTCCCTTGGTGCACGTTTTTATTGCCACCGGCTTCTCTGGGGCCTCTCAGGCCCGTGTGTGTGCTTCTACCGCACCCTTCTCACAAGCAGCTGGCTGCACGCAGGGTGCACCAGGACAGGGTTTTGGCCCCGTCCCCAGGCCGTCACGGGACCAGGGGATGATCTCACAGGGTCTGCCATCTGCCCTGCCTGGCCGGAGGCTGCATCGGGAGGGCCAAGGGGCACCACGTGTCCCGGGCATTTTCAAACAAGAGCCCTTAGAGCTGCGGATCCTCACAGGCTTGCTTTTGCTTCTGGGTGTTTCTTCCCGGGTGGGCTCCCAGTTCTAGAACCACACCAGGCACCTCTCCAAGAGCGGCCTGGGGCGGAGGGTTAATATACTGCAAACCTAGGCAAAGCCAGTGGCAGGAGCGGGGTTGGGATGGGGAATCCGAAAATATGAACAGATCACAGAGAGGCTGATAGTGCCCAATGCCGCACTCACAGAGCTTGACATGTGTGAATGCATCTCGTCCCCAACTTCATACATGGGACCCTCGAGGCTCTGCATGGTTGAGTGACTGGCCCAGGGTTGCACAGCTAACATGTAAAAGATGCAGAGCAGACCCCGGGCACCCCGGCGGGGCGTGCCCTGCACTCCCGTGAGCTCTGGCCCCCACCCCACTGCACAGTAGGACCTGGGCCCTCTGTCAACGAGAGGACTCGGGGACCTGTGCTGGACTCCGTGCCCTTTCTTCAGCATGTGCAGTGGGCACCGTTTATTTTCCGTCCTTCCGAGGGAGACCAGGCTGAGCTCAGGTCCTCATTACAGAGAGACAACTGCTAATTAGTGACGGACCCGCCACCCTCGAGCCCTCTGCGTCTTTCAGGCTGTGTCCTCAGACTCCAAAAATAGAAACGAAGCCATCTTAAAAACTACCACTTTCCTTCCTGATTCTGTCCCCTGCCCCCTCCGTCTTCCTTGTTGTCCCCATCTAATGAAATGTCACGGCTAAAAGATTCCATTCGGGGCTGTCCCCTGTGACCTTTCAAACTCCTGCCTCCCCCTGCTTCTGGGTGTGTTCCCAGCAAGCTAAGACTCTGATGCGTAAAGTCCCAGGCCCTCTGTCCCCCACCCTCCCAATCGCCTGCCAGTCCTCCCTGTGCCTACTGCCACTCCAGGCACTGCCCAGGAAGGAGGGGGGTCTATAATGATCACCTCCACTCCACCTCCGCTGAAGCCGTCCTGGAAGTCCCCTGGTCTCCCGTCCTCTCCAGGTAGCCTCCCTGTGGCCCCTGCCATCAGGTCCCCTCCACTGGGGCAGAAGCTACAGAGGGGCGCCTGTCGGCCCAGGAGTCCTGCTTGGGGTTCACCCTCTTGTCTTTCCAAGTCCTCTCCTTGCTCATCTCGCACGAGTCCTGGTGATGCTGGCTCAGATGGTGGCCTGTCCAGCTAGACGGTTGCTGAAGTGCTGTCTCACAGGCATTTTTTCAGTGACCCCCACAGCCACCCTGTGAGGCAGGTGTGGCTTCATCCCCAAGTAACAGATGAAGAACCTGTTGTTCAGAGAGGGCAGATGACTGGTCCAGCATTGCCCAGCTAATGAGAGGCCCCGGCTGACAGACCCAGGGCTTGGGACTGCACTCCAGATGTCCCGTCCGCCCAAGTCCTCAGAGAGGTCTAAGCAGGGAACCAGGGTCCCTCGGGAAGCTGCCCCTCAGAAGCCACGGGCTGGAGGTCCAGCTGCTGGTCCAGCTCTCGAGGCTGCACTTGCTGCCTCCCAGGAGGAGACAGGTTGGGGTTGAGCAGCCGCTTCACGCACCCCTGGGGGAAGATCAAAGATGGTGGTCCAGACACTGAGGCCTAGCTTTAGGGAGAGCCCCTGTGCCAGGGGGCCAGGCAAGGGACCCTCCAGGTCACCCTGGGACCCAGAAAGGGGGTGCAGGGCACCTCCCCTGTCCTGTGCTGTGAGAATGAAGCCATGGCATCTCCACAAAGTGCCTCAGGAAGGGACAACCCAGAGCTGTTACCAGCCCAGTAGTGGCTAATGGAGGAGCAGGTGCTCCTGGGTACCCATAATGCTCCTTGGCACTTGGCCCCTGGTGCCTCTGAGAGGCCTGAGGCACTGCCAAGGCCAGAGCCTGCCTGTGAGGAGACCCCTTTGTCATCAGAGAACCACTGAGTCTTCGTGTCCCCACACGGCTCCACGGACCCACAGGCAGTTCCAGCTCTCACATTCCAGACTGAAGCTCAGCAAATCACCACACACCAGACTCTCCCCAGCTCTGCCACTGCCTCTGGTCCACTTGAGGTCCCACTGCCGCAGTTGCTCACCTGCAAAATGGAGCCAACATGAGCTGACGTACTGTTGGGAGGCTCCTCCCACCTTAGGGCTTCGAGTGGGTCACTGAAGCCTCCAGGTCCCCAAAGACTGACCACCCAGTGTCAAACTGAAGGTGAGCACTGTAGACCCAAAGCCACATCTGTCCTCCATCAACCTGGGCAGCTGAGCTTCAGTGCATAAAATGGGGATAATAACGTTCCCTGCTTCACATAGGAGGTTGTGCAGATTCAGTAAGATAAAAATATGCAGCCCAAGGGCTGGGGATGTAGCTCAGTTGGTAGAGTGCCTGCCTCGCAAGCACAAGGCCCTGGGTTCAATCCCCAGCACCGCAAAAAAAAAAAAAAAAAAAAAAAATATGCAGCCCTGCACAGTGGCACTCGCCTATAATCCCAGTGACTTCGGAGGCTGGGGCAGGAGGATCATGAGTTCAAAGCCAGCCTCAGCAATTTAGTGAGGTTCTGAGCAACTCAGTGAGACCCTGTCTAAATAAAACACACACACACAAAAAAAAAAAGATAAAAATATGCAAATAGTGCCTGACTATAGAAATATTTACTCATGGCTGGGGATATAGCTCAGTTGGCAGAGTGCTTGCCTCGCAAACACAATCCCCAGCACCACACACACACACACACACACACACACACACACACAAAAGTAATATTCGCTCCTGTTATTAAGAGATGGGTGTGCCTGGCTTAAAAGGGAGAGACTTTAAAAACCACCCTCCCCAGCAGATTTAGGTGCAGTTTTGTTGGTCTATGGACTGTTGTAGCCTGTCAGAGCTGACGCCCCACCACACACACTCAGGCGACAGTGACGCTAGAAGTTATGCCTGTTGGAATCAGCCAGAAATTAAGTCAAAGCTTATTAACACCAGCATATTGTTAAGTGAATAAGCAGGCTAAAGAATAACGGGGACAATGCAGTCTCATTTAGGGAAGACCATGAGCAAGGACAGGTGCCTGCAAGCATGTGTCCTGGGCATCACCGGGGGTTAGCATGCATCCCCTTCACATTGCTGACTGACTTTTTGACACATGACTGTGACTTTGGAACACAGCACCTTCTCTATCCTGCTCTCAAAGCCTAAGGGTGATTTGCTCAAAGAAACCAATTTTTTGCTGTTTTTGTTTTGTTATTTAGGTTTTCGGCTTTGGCATCAGGGGAAACTCCTTACCTGTTCGGGGCTCTGAGTTCAGGGGACTTCTTTGAGGTAAAGTGGTGACCAGGGATGTTGGCGGCCACTGAGCTGGACAGAGGCTCAGCAGCCACTGTCCTCCCCAAAAACTTATCCAAAGGGGACTGAAGGGAAAGCTCCTGGTGTTCTGGAAACACAGGCCATCCAAGTGTGACACATTTTGCAAACACTGCTTGGTTATTCCTATAGTGACAAAGGAGAGGGACTTTTAGTTAAAACAAACAAAAATCAGAAACGTGGACTTAAAACCAGAACTGCCTCAGACGCAATCGTCAGTTTCCATGGTGGTGGACATGGGCCAGTGGATACCAGCCGTGACACTCCGGGTGCACAGCCTCCCAGAAAGGACCCTCATTCATGCCTCTAGGCCGCGTGCATGGCTCCCTTGGACTGAGGCCCAGAATTATTCCAATTCCTCCTCACCAGTGTCCTTCCTCTCTGTGGGCTCCTTATCTTCTCTCCATTGGATCTGGCAGTTTTGCTTGAAATCTGAATCTTTATTTTTATTTGATTCTAGAACATTCTGCATTCTATGATAAGCTGCACTGTGATGTGACCCCAAGCTCCTCTGAGGTTAGCAATGTCTTCCCTGCAGCCTCTTAAGTGCCTGCCTCTGCTTGCCTAGGGCTGGGTGTCCCCTGTGAGGGGCAGAAGAGGAGGGAGACATGAAGGAGGCAGATCTCCAAGTCTGGACGTTACTGACCAACTGTCACTCATTATTACTGTGACAGAGGAGCATCTGTGGCATCAGAGTTGCTGGGCCCAGCCCCTGAGAGGGGGTCATTTAATTCCTGGAGGCTCTTTCCTAGATTGCGATTGGCGTGGAGGCTGAGGCAGGAGGATCACATATTCAAGGTCAGCCTCAGCAACTCAGTGAGACCCGGTCTCTAAATAAAGTATTTTTAAAAGAGCAGGGGAGGGGATGTGGCTCAGTGCCTGAGTTCAATTCCTGCTCCATGGGAGACTAGGATGCCACCCACCCCTTCACCACGCTGTGTATCATGGCCGTAAGCATGAGTGGAAATGCCAGGAGAAAGTTCTCCAAGGTCACCAGAACTTCAGTCTGCTTGAGCCCATGTCAGCAATCATTTCCTCTCCTGAGAGCGATCCTCTCTGAAGCCCCCTTAGCGGTCATCCGCTGCCTGAAATAATCATCCTTCTCATCACTTGGTCAGCTTCCCCTACCAGCCTGCCTGGCTCCATCGTATGCTGTGTGACCTCCAGCAATCTCACTGACTTACCCAATCTCTCTGTGCCAGTTTCCAAATCTGCCAAAGTAGGCATCATAATCAGCCCTTGTGGAATTAAAGGAGCCAATACCTGGAAATGCTTGAACCGTGGTCCCTATCATTATGTCCTGGTTCCCACCCCAGGGCACTGGCAAATCCATGGGAGAGCAGGAAAGGGGACCAAGCAAAGGGAAGATGGGATGCAGAGGCCACACATAACCTCCGAGAGCAAAGTTCATGTCAAGTTATTTGGGGATTCCAGGTTTCTCTCTTCTTGATTTTCCGTTATCTGCAGATACCTATTTAGAGTTTTGTTCTTTATTTAAAAAAAAAAAATAGCCCGATGGAGATGAGATTCACAGGCCCTGAAAGCAGCGCTTGTTTTCGGTGCGTTCACAACGCAGCGCTGCCACCGGCATCTCACCTCGGGTTCAGGTGCTGCGCCCCAGGCGGGTTCGCTGAGTCACGGCGCCTGGGTCCCTCTTCGCGGCCGGGCCGGGCGGCGGGCGCCCCCTAGTGTGGGCCTGGCACGCGCCACCCGGGCGGCTCCCCCAGACCGGCCTTTAGACCCCGGACGCTCGGCCCGGGTCTGCAGCCTGGATTGCACCGCAGTGCGTCCAGCTGGCGTCGAGGTGAGCCAAGCGCGGAGACCAGCCCTTGACTCGGGTTCTCCCTTAACCCCACGACTGCATCCGAGACTGGGTCACGACCTTCAACCCCCCTTTTAAGAAGGTGATGAGCCTTTGAAAAGATCCCTGTGTGAGTTTAGACCCTGCTCTTATTAGCTGTGTGACCTTAAACCCATTACTGAACCTCTCTGAGTCTAATTTTCTCCTGTGAAAACTGGAGCAATAATGTCTTGCCCTGGAGAGATCCTCTCTGAACCCTCTCGGAATGGCTCCTCCTCGGGGCTCCAGTAAGCAGCGCTGTTAATAATCCAGCTGCCAAAGGGGCGTGCGCCCCCAGAACCGAATGCGCTCTAGAAAGTGCGCTCTCTAGAACTGAATGACCGTTCACTTCTCCATTTTGCTCTGAGAAGATCGGGAGGCAGGCAGAGGAAGGCCCTGTGGTCTTCATCTCTGGCAGGCAGGAAGGGGAACCTACAGCCCCCTGGAGGGTTAGGTCCCGGTTGGGGAGGTCTGTGCCGGAGCAAAGGCTGAGCTTTCACTCAGGAACCTCCGGAAGCTCTCCCTGGGGAGCGCCTAACGGGCTTTTGTAGAGGGAGCCTCTGGGGAGAGGAGGGGAGGCCCTAGGGGTTGGGAGACAGCGGCGTCGCCTGCCCCGGGCCAGGTGGGGGACACGGGGGAGCAGAGTCACTCGCCCTGGGTCCTCTACCTGTTTGGGATTCCATCCTGCGCGGCTGCCCTATTCCTCGGGAGCCCGAATGCACTGTCACGGCAAAATGCCCAGGGAAACAGCAGACATGTTCCAGATGACAAGCAGGGTCCCCATTCATATTCCAGAAGTCACTTTGTTGGAGCGGGGGCAGGCATCTGGGATTCCCTCTTCCCCCCACCCTGACACTGGATGCAGAGAGCAAGCTGGGTGATGGATTGGCTGCTCAGAAAACCTGGATTCTGTTGAGCAAGTTTGAGTCTTGCAGCCCCAGGGGGACCGGATTCCTTGGGAGCGGAAGGGATCCAGGGTCTCACCTGCACAACTCTGTGCCTCTGAGGGTCTGGAGGCCCTGGGGGTCCTGCCTCACCAACATGAGGAAGAAGCTGAAGGTTGTCTGGGGCCCCTGCCCATTTTCTTCCTCCCCAACCTTCCCACCTCTGGCCCCGCACCTTCTCCCTCCAACCCCTTTCCACCCTTCCCAAGAAAAAACAAAAGTCACAATAAAAAGTTCCACGGCATCTAGTTCTCAATCAGCTCTGGGCATCCATCAGTGGATAAGGGGTGAACAGATGCAGGAGCCTGGTGCCGTGGTGCACAGCCACTCCAGAAGCTGGGGTCGCATGCTTGAGGACAGCCTCAGCAACTTATCAAGCCCCAAGTGACTTATCCAGACCTTGTCCCAAAATAAAAAAAATAAAAAGGGCTGGGGATGTAGCTCAGTGGGAAAGTGCCCCTGGGTTCAATCCCTGGTACCAAATAAACACACACACACACACACAGAGTGAATCCATACAGTGATGGGAGTGGTGCCCCTGCTTCCACCGGGGTGAATCTCGAAAACCTGATGCTCAGTGAAGGAAGCCAGTCACACGAGGCCACATACTGCCTTGTTCCATTTATATGAAATGCCCAGAAGAGCCCAATTCACTTTGAAATGGTCATGTGGGATTAATTCTGCCTCAACTACAGAAAGTTTAAAAAGAGGGAAGATGCTGAGCCTCCGCCTGGTTCAGCACTCCTTCCCTGGCCACCCTCTCCTCCTCAGCCCCCCATTCCCCTGTCATCTGGCAACCCTGTGGACAGGCTTCTCTCTGCCTCTGCCCACCTCCAGGTGGGGCCAGGCCACGTGGGGCCAGGAGGGTGTCGCCCTGCAGGCTGGGGCCCAGCAAGCCCTCTCCCTGCCCACCAAGGCCTCAGGTTAGCTACAGAATGTCGGGACAGGATCTGGGATCCTGGTTCCCATTTTCTCTTATCAGGACCCTTTTCCAAGGGTCCCTAAAAAAGGACCCATTTTATTTCCCAGTGTAACTCAACTTTTGTGCCTACCCTAAAATTTCTTCCTTACCTCCCACCCACCACCTCTCAGCCCGAGGAACAGGAAGCAGGAAATCAGGGAGAGACAGACAGGGAGACCAGGAGGAGGAAGGAAAGCAGGAGAGGAAGCTGCCTTGGTGTGTCTATTCTCCATTGTCACAGGGATGTGGGGGTGTGACCTGCCTGTCCAGGCTCGGTGTGCTTGCTTAGGTGTTCCCAGAGCACTGTCCTGGCAGGATCGGGCCCAGAAGGCCCAGCTGGGCCATCTGTTGGCTGGTTCTGGCCTGCATCCATTCATCCACAGGACTCCTCCGCCTCAGCTCCCAGGAGGGCAGCAGCCGTCGGGTGGGGTTGTAAGGCAGGAGGCAGGGCCCACTGGACCTGGACTAGAGATCTGCTGTCCTGTCACTGGACCCCAGGCTCCTGAGCTGGGGACACAGGCCCATCAGACCCACTTGGAATAAAACGCTGGTGTAGGAAGAACACTCAGGGCTCATGGAATAACATTCTGGGAATGGAAACCTAAAGGCTAGAGAAGAGACTGCTCTAGTCGTGGGCTGTGGAGAGTGAGCCCTGGCTTGCTCCTCCCGCACCCCAGACCTGTGCCCCAGCGCCCCAGACAGAAAGCCAGGGAACTCTGTGTGGTCCAAGATGAGAGCATGTGGTAAGGGGCAGCCAAGTGTCACTGCCGTTCAGGACACAGCCTTGACATGCATACCTCCCACAAGATGCGTGACCTTGCACAGGTGACTCCCCAGATTCCTGGGAATGACAATGGGGATACCTACCTCAAAGGACCATTGCAAGGGCTCCCGGGGTGCCTGTCAGGGGCCCAGGCAGTGCCAAGGGGAGCAAGCACCCTCCTTGGCAGGGTCTGTGCCAGCACTTCCCCTTACCAGGCCTGGGGCTCCCCATAGCATCGCCCAGGCACATCTCCCCAGACTCCCATGCTTAGGTGCCACCAGTGTTTGTCACAGACAGGGAAGAAGAGTCACTTCCTTTTGCTCTCCAGAGACCTCCTCTTTCTGGGTTCTGCTTTCTACCTATGGAAGCAGACCCTCAGGAATGCTCCAGAATGTGGATTCGTCTCCCCACCCCCAAGCCCGCAGTGCTGGGAATTGAACCCAGGGCCTTGTGCATGATAGTCAGGTGCTCTACCACTGGGCTACACCCCCAGGACCTTCTCAAAATTTTCTTTTGAGACAAGCGCTTACTAAGTTGTCTAAGCTGGCCTTGAACTTGCAATCCTCCTGCCTCAGCCTCCGGAGCAGCTGGGGTTACAGGTGTGCACCACCACATCCGGCGCAGGCTCATCTTTCTTATCATGGTGTGTAGGTTCCAGAACATTAGCACAAGGACTGGCGACCTGGCCTAGCATCGCAAGTGTTGAAGAAGGTGCAGGAACCTCCGGGTGCTGGCCTCCTGGGTCTGGGCGGGGTGAGCCTTTCTGCGTAGAGAGTTCCTCCCACGAATTCCAACTTTTTCCACAAAGAAAAGTATTGGCCCTTGAGATGCAGTTTATTTATTTTGCATAGTGAATAGTAGCCTGGGTTTTTAAGAATGATTTAATTTCTGCATTGGCCCCTGTAATTTATCCAGCTTCCCTTGCGTCTGACTCTCCAGTCCACCTGGGTCTGTGGGGGTGGTGACAGAAAGGCAGAGGGGTCATTAGAAAGCAGGGCCATGGGACCCATTGCCCTGTTGGCTGCTCCGTGGGGCTGCCTGAGGCAGTCCAGCAGCCTCACACACCCTGGCGAGCATCCCCTAAACAACAGCATTGCCCACGTCCAGCCATGACCCCCATTCTCCTACTCCTGAGTGGGAGCCTGTGGAACCCTCTAGAAGCAGCTGAAGAAAACCCAGTATGGAAACTGCAAACCCACACTGAAAATATAGAGTGTAACCACAACATGGTGACTTCTGCTGAGACTTATTTGTTTATAGTTTTTGTTTTGTTTTGTTTGTGTTTCTGTTCTTAAGGAGAAGCCTTAAGAAGTCTGCAAACTCTTGAGCTAAGAATGCCTCGATGTTTCAAATGGTTGAAAAAAACAAATGTAAAAGAAGACCGATATTAAAAAAATAAATAAATAAAAAACAAATTAAAAAAAATAAATAAAAATAAATAAAGAAGAATGATATTGCTGAGCAGGGTGACACACACCCATAAGCCTAGTGACTCAGGAGGCTGAGGCAGGAGGATAATATGTTCGAGGCCAGCCATGACAACTTAGTGAGACCCTGTCTCAAAATAAAATATAAAAAGGACTGGGGTGTAGCTCAGTGGTAAAGTGCTCCCTGGGTTCAATCTTCAGTACCAAGAAGAAGAATGCTGTTTCATGACCCATGACAAGTGTATGCCATTCAAATTCCAATGTCCATAAATAAAAATTTTCTTGCAACATAGTCATGCAATTCATTTATCATCATGACTGTTTTCCCAGTGCCCAGCAGAGATGGCATAGAGCCTGGAGGATTTAAAGTCTGGCCCTTGACCTTGAAAGATTTTCTGACCCTTGACTTGAAGCTAAAGTGGAATACCTCTCCATTGAAAAATCCATTAAAATAAAGACTCATAGCCAGGTGCAGTGGCGCACGCCTGCAATCCCAGCACTTGGGAGGCTGAGGCAGGAGGATCACGAGTTCAAAGCCAGCCTCAGCAACTTAGCAGCGAGGCCCTAAGCAACTCAGTGAGACCCTGTCTCTAAATAAAATACAAAATAGGGCTGGGGATGTGGCTCAGTGGTGGAGTGCCCCTGGGTTCAATCCCCAGTACCAATAAATAAATAAATTAATTAATTAATTAAAATAAAATAAAATAAATATTTGTGAAAACCTTAAAATTGGCCAGGCATGGTGGTGCCCACTTGTAATCCCAGTGACACAGGAGGCCAAGACAGGAGGAGCACAAGTTTGAGGCCAGTCTCAGCGATTTAGCAAGAACCTGTCTCAAAAATAAAAGTCAGGCCAGGGGTGGTGGCACACTCCTGTAATCCCAGCAACTTGGGAGGCTGAGGCAGGAGGATTGCAAGTTCAAAGCCAGCCTCAGCAACGTAGTGAGACCCTGTCTAAAAATAAAAAATAAAAAGGACTGGGGATGTGACCCCATGGTTAAGCACCCCTTGGTTCAATCCCCAGTACCTGGAAAAAAACAAAAAACAAATAAAATTATCATGGAAGTCCGAGGGGACGGTAAAATGAATCACCAGGTAGGTCGATGTGGGATGGGGGATTCTTCCATCCAAACACAGGACCCGCACTCTTCGTCCCACCGCGTTGGCTCCTGGTGACTGCACTACCCAAGCCCGGCCTCTAGTGTACTGCCACATCCTAATCCCTCTGCCTGGCCTCACCCCAATTTTGAGGCCTGGTCTAATATTTTCTAAAATGCGCTTCTTGGATGCCCCTCCTCGCCAGCCTTTGAACTGTGCACCTGGACCACTGCGGTCACCTCCCTGCCACCAGCTCCTGACTCACTGGTCGACCCTGCCTACAGTTGCCAGCAGCCCTCAGGCGCCTCTCTGGGAGCCGCCCCTGCCTGTGAGCAGAGTCCAGGCCCACCCCTGTCCCCCCTCCTGGCTCTGCTCAGCTGAGTGGGGAGCAGCCACCACGGAGAGTGCTGATGGCCACAGCGCTGATCTGGACGCAAGTCAGGTGACAAGAACCGCCTGTGGTAGCGTGGCCGACCTCAGAAGGAAGGACGGTTCCCTCTGCACAAACGCTCCTTGGGTCCTGTGCCCCCTTCCCCTGTTAGGGACTGAGGTCCACTTAGAACTGGCGCTCAGCGACCTGGCCCCTGCTGAGCTGGCCTGACAAGTGTGCATTTTATCCTTTCTCCTTCTGTGCAAAGAACCAGCTGACCCGAGCCCCGTGGGCTGCGGCTGGTGGTGTGCAGTATCTGAAAGAAGAGAGGTGCGCGTCAGTGTGCCTGTCCTCCCGGGAGGCCCTGGAGGGTGGGCTTTGAGACTGAGAAGGAACAGAGGGTGAGAATCTGTCGTACATGTGGATTTTCCACCCAGGGGGCACCATCTGATAAAGAGAGGCCTGGGAAAATGGCTCTCCCCACCCTCCCCGGAGACATCCAGTGCCACACATAGCTGAGCCATCCTGGCACCGGAGCCTGGGGGCCCCATATTTGGAGGGGGGGGGAGCACCAGGGAGTGAACTCAGGGGCACTAGACCACAGAGCCACATCCCCAGCCCCATTTCGTATTTTATTTGGAGACAGAGTCTTACTGAGTTGCTTAGTGCCTTGCTGTTGCTGAGCCTGGCTTTGAACTCGAGATCCTCCTGCTTCAGCCTCCCAAGCTGCTGGGATTACAGGTGGGGACCCTGGCACCGGCCCCATTGCCTGTGCTGTGGAAATCCAGAACCGCAGCCATTCACAAAGGCAATGCAAAGTATTAACAGCAAGAAGCGGGCAGGGGGCAGGGACAGGGTACAGCCGTCACAGGGCACTTGCCTAGGTGCCATTCCCAGCACCACGAATTAAATAAATAAATAAAATAGCCAGGCACACCTGCAGCCCCGAGGCAGGAGATCAGTTGAGCCGGGAGTTCAGGGCCAGCCTGGGCAGCGCAGCGAGACCCTGTCTCTAATGAAAACAAACAAGAGTCGGGTTTGTTGCCGTTGGTACGACAATCACTCTGCTTCTCTGGGTCCCATATTTCTGACCCGAAAAGCCCTGTGATCGCCTTCCCTCCTGTCTGGTCCTACCTTCTCCATAAAATAAGTCTAACTAGAAGTCGAAAAATAAAAATAAAAAAAACAACCCTGGCAGACGCGCAGAGTGTGCTGGGGGAGGAGGTCCGGCTGGCAGAGCCTGCCTGTGCCCCGCATGGTGGTGTTAGGTGGGAGCTGGCGTGACTCTGGCGACGTGCAAACGCACAGAAACGTCCAACACTGTCAAGAAGGCGGAGCACGGGAGGAGGCTGGGCACCTGCCTGCAGGAGCGGGGAGTGCGGGGGCCAAAATCTGCCTGCCCTGACCTGGGGAGGAGGCACCCCCTCACTCCTGGGAAGTGAGTCCCCAGCTCGGCATCCCACCTGCCGTCTCTCACCTCTTGCTTCTTCTCCCCCCAGGCGAGCCTTGCACCAGGATGGCTGAGCCGCGCCAGGAGTTTGACACCATGGAAGATCACGCTGAGGGCTACGCCCTGCTCCAAGACCAGGAGGGGGACATGGACCAGGGCCTGAAAGGTTAGTGCTTTGGCAAGGGCTGGCAGGGAGGCTGTGCATCCTGGTCATTAAAGGATTTTTCTCTGGGTGCAGTGGCACACATCCGTAACCCCAGTAGCTCAGGAGGCTGAGACGTGAGGATGGAGAGTTCAAAGTCAGCCTCAGCAATGTCTAGACCCTAAGCATCTCAGTAAGACCCTGTCTCTAAAGAAAAATACAAAATAGAGCTGGGGATGTGGCCCAGTGACCGAGTACCCCTGAGTTCAATCCCTGGCGCCCCCCCTCAAAAAAGACTTTTCAATGCCTTATTGTATAAGATTGTCAGTGGAGTGGAGCCTTATTAACCTGAAGGAGCCAAGATCACTCAAAATGTGAGGTTATTTAAAATATTACCTTTCCACAGGAGAGTTTGCCACGTGAGTGGGTGGAGTGTGACAAGCTTGCAGGGCTCAGTAATACAGGGTCTTCAGCCACACCCGTCACCCTACAGATCCGTGTTCCCTAGCGTGTGAAGTGCCAGCATTGACCTTCACTTTTCAACCCTCCCTCAAGTCAGGCCTGTCTGCAGCAACTTCCAAAATGTCTGTACACAATCTTCTGGCCACACTGATCTGACCTCATCCTCAACCCCCTCAGCTGGACAGGGTGGCACACGCCTGTAATCCCGGGACTTGGGAGGCCCAGACAGAAGGATCATCATAAGTTCATAGCCAGCCTCAGCAACTCAGTGAAAAAAAATAAAAAATAAAACAGCTGGGGATGTGGCTCAGTGGTAAAGCGTCCCTGGGTTCAATTCTCAGTACGGAAAACACTAAATGCATGTGATTCATTTCATTGTGTGATGTGTCAGGGAGCCGTGGGACACTCCTGGGCTGCCCCTCACTGTCTGCGGGAGCACAGAGCTGGCCCAGGGTGCTGAGCCTGGGTACGGCCTGAAGTGCAGCCCAGTGGGAGGAGGGCTCGACCCCACCCATCCCAGATCCATTTCTAAGGAGACAGAATGGCAAAGCCTACATTTCTCTTTAATGCTAAAAATGACAAAACGCTTTGCAGCTGGGGTGTGGGTGCAGGTCATCGGGCTCCAAGGTTGGAAGTGACCTCTGGCAGCTGCACCTATCCAAGGAGAGTCCCTGCAAGAAGGGATGTCACAGGGTCCCCCACAGGGTCTCCTGCTTTTGGAGCAGCCATTCCTCCTGGAGAGCTCGGGACCTACTGGGGGACCTGATTCAATGGCTGGTTTCTGTCTGTGTCGACAGGGAGGCCGTGGACTAAGAGGCATTTGGGAATTGGAAAGGCAGATTCCAGGCAGGGAGGAGGACGTGGGCACCCTCCCAGAGTGCAGAGGCAAGGACGTGGGGGATGCAGGCTCCAGCCGAACCTCTCCACCCAGCATCCTCGCCAAATGGAGATGAGAAATGTTTAATAACTCAATTATTATACTGTCATGGGTGGAATTCAAGTTAGAATCACAGCATACTGATTTCACAGTGACTTCTTCAAACACTGAATTGTGCTCATGAAAAATGGCACTGTCTATAGAGGTAGGGCAGCCTGGTTTAGTTAGTCGGTTAAGAGTATATGTGATAGTGGGCACAGGTGGCGCACGCCTGTAATCCCAGCAGCTCAGGAGGCTGAGGCAGGAGGGGTGCAAGTTCAAGGCCAGTCTCAGCAACATAGCGAGACCCTGTCTCAAAATAAAATATATAAAGGGCTGGGATGTAGGCCGGGCGTGGTGGCACACGCCTGTAATCCAAGCAACTCGGGAGGCTGAGTCAGGAGGATCGCAAGTTCAAAGCCAGCCTCAGCAACTTAGTGAGGCCCCAAGCAACTCAGTGAGACCCTGTCTCTAAATAAAATACAAAATAGGGCTGGGAATGTGGCTCAGTGGCCGAGTGTCCTTGAGTTCAATCCCTGGTTCCAAAAAAATAAATAAATAAAGGGCTGGGATGTAGCTCAGTGGTAGAGCTACATCTACCCCCCCCACACACACACACACACTGCAAAATTTCAATTGCTAACCTTTCTGAAATACTGTGAAAGGCAAGCATTGAAGATCATTTGCTTACCCAAGAAGGTACTCTCCAGGACAGCCAGCGACACCTGGGAGATTTTCATAGTGCTCATCCAATTCATTCTCACGGCTCAGGGTTTAAAAACGAGTTGTTTTTATGTGAGGAGTTTGAGTTAGCAGAGGTGTCATTGTACTAACAACATGTTAGGTAAGTGACAAAAGTCTGTTTTGAATAATGACAAGAAGCTGCATGTTAAATACCAGAACAAAGAGGCTCTAAGTGGATGCTAAAAGCTGCCATAGGGCGGGGACAGCCACCGAGAGAGCCGAGAGCCAGGACGTGGGTAGCTGAGGAAACAGCGGCCTCCTGAGTGGGAGGCCTTGCTGGGGTGACTGGTTAGACCTTCCTGACGTTCATGAGGGCTTTCCCCTCTCCTTCCCTCTCTCTAAGGAACTTAGCACAGTGGTGCAGTTGGGAAGAGTGGGATGGAACAGGCACCTCACAACCACACGTGGTCCCTGTGTCCCAAGGGATGACCACCGCATGCAGTCTGTGGGCTGCGGCCTCTTCATTGGGCCAAAACCTCCTGGAGGTTGCTGTCTGCAGGTTTTTACAAGCTCCGGGACCAAGGAGCCAGGCATGTGTGGGAACCTCGCTTCAAATTGGCCAATGTGTGTGGCCAGGGCCTGGTGGCCAGGGATGGCTTTGGGACCAAGTGGGTGGGTATCTGGTCACTCGGTGCACTTGAACTCCATTTGCCTTTCTTTCATCGTCACCTTCTGCTTTGTGCACAGAACCAGCCCTGTCCTGAAACTGAGGTTGGTTGGCCCTGCCCCGGGTGAAGTGGCCTGGTCAGAGTCCACCAGAGCCTCCCTGTCACCCAGGGACAGCATTCATCTCCACTGAATGCCCCATCCCCACCCCGACCACTCCGGGTTCCTACACTGCTATTGGTGACTCCGCCCCCGAGTGTCCACCGTGACCCCAGACAGTGCCTCCATCATCTTCAGCTCCTGGAGACCCTGCTCCATCTCTCCTGGCCCAGATGTCCTCACCACATCTGGGTTTGGTGTTTGCACACTTCTCCCTTCATGCTGTCACTCACTGCCATCCTTAAGGCCAGGCTCAGCAAGCCGTGGCTGGACAGGCCAGATCTGGCCCCTCCCAGGCTTGAGTCCAGCCAGCAAGCTGAGGATGGTCTTTATTTCTCACATGGTTGAGAAAACCTTTGTCCTGCGCATGTGGCTGCCACCTCACGGTGTCTCACAGGTTGGAAAGGGAGCAGGGGACCAAGGGAGCCGCTCCCCGCTGAGCTCTTCCGAGACAGATGCCCTTCCCAGCGCTTCCCCTGACTTCTCACTGGCCGCCCCTGCCTGGCCAGGAGGCTGGAAGATGTGGTATTTGAACCGGGTGCAGCTCTTTCCTGAATCGCGTCAGGGTTCTCTTTCTAAGAGGGCGGATGGGTTGAGTGGGCCTCCAGGGAGCCCCCAGCAGTCTGTGCCACAGAGGGGGTTTTGCATTTCCAGACTGAAAGTCCCCTGCACTTGTGGGCTGTGGCTACTCAGTAATGCTAGACCTGTCCTCAGATGGCCAGAGTCCACTTGTCCATCTGGTACAGTGATCAGCTGCCTGCTAGAAACCCAGGGACTCCCAGCCAACAGCTGCATCACCGTCATCAGCACCAGGAAACCATACTCGGCTTCCTGTGAGTGCACGGTGCTAGGCTGGGCCCTTCAACCAAGGTGACATCATGCTAGCTGACCGCAGGGCCACCACTCACCAAGGGCTCCTCACGTGCAGGCCCCACGCAGTGCTTTACATGAAGACCTGTGAGAGGGAGGATCTGTGCCCGTGCCCAGGAGGCTGAGGCAGAGAGGGCACGTCCTTGGCCGGAGTCACACACACGTCAAGCCCTGTCACAGCAGCTATCAGGCAGCAAAGGACAAAGTGCATGGGGTGTGGAAGGGTCCTACTACCCAGGGGCCAGTGAGGTCACTAAGCTGAGAACATAGCAGTGCTGATCTGATGGCAGAGGTGCCACTGGACACCCTGGAGAGGCCTCTCTGGGCACACAGGGCCAGGCTCAGGAGAAGATGAGGGATTGCTGGTGAGAGGTTGGGGCAAAGGGTTCAAACTGACGGGAGTTTTGCAGGTTTCCATCTCATCACCGGTTCATCCACCTAACCATCAACTAGCCATCCAGACATCCAGTCACTCAGTAATCTACCCATCCACCCGTCCCTCTGTCCCCCTTTTCAATCATCTATCAGGTCATCTGATCCCAGGTGGACTGAGCTGCAGGAGGCTCCTTTACATCAGTGAGAACTAGACCCAAAACCCCATCCTGTGTTTAGCAGAGTGCTTCCCTCACGGGGTCCTCCCAACGGCCACAGGAGGAGGAGGCAGGTGGAGTCGATGTCCTGTCACTCGGTTTATAAATGAGGAAACTGAGGTCCTGAGAGATACATCCAAGGCCACCTTCCTAGAAAGAGGTGGACAGGGATGAACCCAGACATCTTGCTGGTTGTTCCAGTGCTTTCTAGACTGTAACTCCTCTTCCTTAGGAGACCTTCAGGAGGACAGTCTCAGCTGGCCTGGGCCTGCTCTGGGACACGTGGGCCCCAGGGGCCGTTCTTCCTCATCAGGCCACGTGCCTCTGGAGGCAGGCTGTGTCTTTTGAGCATTGACTCCTTCCAGTACCCGACCCTCGGCTCCGCACACGCTGGGCCCTCAGCGGGTCCTGCCCTTCTGTATTTTAAGACCTTGGCTCATTCAGCCCTAGAAACTGAGTGAAGCATTGATAGACCCATAGTGACCAGAGCAGATTGACTTCCGGTGCCAAGGTGCCACACAAGAGGGACACTTCAGTCCTCCCTGGAGGAGGAGGAGGAGATCAACTGCTCCGTTTCTGTTAAAGCCCACGAAAGCCAAGGGCATTCGTGGTGGAGGGTGTGGCTCTGGACAGCTGGTCTTTGGGGTTCCCCCAGCTGGGATTTCAAAAGGACAGGTTCCTTGAGCACCCGGCTATCCTCTCTACTGGGACTCCAGTGTGTTTGCTGGTCCTTGGGGAGCTTTCCCTGAAAGGAGCTGGCTGAGGTCCGAACCGACCAGCGTCTGTGTGGAAGCAGGCCCTGTGTCTGCCTGGCTGTTCTTTCCAGGGCTGGGCCTTCTGGTATATGCTGCCATTTGTCAACAGAGAGCCTTGGCCTTGCGGGAACTGGCGGGTCGAAAGGCAGCCTCTCCGGTGGCCAGCAGCCAGCAAGTGCCCACATCTCCATCTGGTCCCCTAGTGTAGGCTGCAGCTGTGAGGCCAGTGCTGGTCCCCTTTGTGGTTTGCTCACATGGACGTGGGATCCACGCTGAGGGCTTTGCAGCTCTGGAGACTCTGCTCCCGGTTGAGAGAGGCCTGGGGCGAGGGGCCGTCCTGAGGGGCTCACTGTGTGTGTTCCAGAGTCTCCCCTGCAGACCCCCGCCGATGACGGATCCGAGGAGCCGGGCTCTGAGACCTCTGATGCTAAGAGTACCCCAACGGCCGAAGGTGGGGCTCCCCTCCCGCTGCTTCCTGCAGACACCCCCTCCCCGCTCCCTAAGAATGCGCTTAGTGAGCTTTGGGCCCCGTCCGGCCCCCTGTGCTGTGCGCCAGCTGCCTCCGCTGCCTCCTCTCCCGCTGGCCTAGAGCTGTGCTTGCTGGGTGCTTCACAGGACAGTGTCGTGGGCACTGGGCACAGTTCCGCAGAGCCCCCGTCCCCAAACCAGGGTCCTCCCACAGCTCCTTCTGAAGTCCCCTTGCTCTTCTCTCAGAGGCCACCAGGGCCCACCGCAGCCATCTGTCTGAGGCAGGGCCTGGTCTTGGCTTGATGTCCTCCATTCCTTGGGCTCTAGGTGTGGCCCAGGCCCCCCACACTGTTGGGCTCCTCTACCTGTCCTTTCCAGGCCTTTGTGACCAGGTGGTTATAAAGCCCCTAAAGATGTCTTTAGTCCTGATTTTGATCACCTTCTCTTCGAGTCTATGACGATCACGACAACGTCTGGAGCCCCGCGCACACCTGAAGTCCCGGAAACCCAGGAGGCTGAGGCAGGGGTTTAAAGACAGCCTGGGGAACTTAGCAAGACCCTGTCTCAAATAGAAAATGAAAAGGGCTGGGGATATAGCTCAGTGGTGGAATACCCCTGGATTCAACCCCCAGTACTGCCAAAACAAGAAAGAAAGGAAAAAAAAAAAAGAAAAGAAAAAGACTGCATTTGATTACAGGAAACAGAAAACCCAACTAACTGTGGTATATAAATGAAGAGATTATTTGTTCCACTTAAGATGTCTGGACTTGGGCAGTAGCGTCTCAGGGTCATGGATGCTCTTCTATCTTTCTATTCTGTTATACTTAATTGTCAGACATTTGCTTCATGGTTGCAAGATGATTGCTGCTGTGCCAGGCATCATATCTGCCTTCTAAGCAGGAATAAGTGGCAAAGTGGTGACCAAAAGGACCCTGACACTAAATATGTCCCCTTTTTCTAAAGAAAACGAGAGTTTTTCTACAAGCTCTACGGACAGACTTTCATTTATATCTCATCGGCCAAGCCTGGTCTTATAGACATCCCTGGCTGTAAGGGAGTGGGGACATTGAGCATTTTACTTTCTTTCCCTTCAGTAGAAGAAATCAAAGGAGAAGAGAATTAAGATTGGCTTTGGAATGACCATATATAGTGTCTGTCCCTCTATTCCTCCATCCTGCCCAGGAGATACAAGCTTCCATTCTCAGCCCTCTTTGGACTGTGCATTACTTTGGCTGCTGTCGCTGGGTGAGAACCTGGCCCCAGCATGTCTCCAGGCATCTGCTTGAATTAATCCAGAAAGTGGCTGTCAATGGTGCAGTGGTACCTGGAGGTACCTATAATCCCAGGCACCCGGAGGCTGAGGCAGGAGGATCACAAGTTCAAGGTCAGCCTCAGCAACATAGTGAGGCCCTAAGCAATTTAGCAAGACCCTGTCTCAAAATAAAAGCAAGGCCCTAAGCCTTTTAGTGAGGCCCTAGGCAATTTAGCAAATTGCCCCTGCCCCCAAAAAAAAGAAGAAGAAGAAGAAGGAGGAGGAGGAGGAGGAGGAGGAGCAGGAGGAGCAGAAGGAGGAGGAGGAGGAGGAGAAAGGCTGTCAAGTGCCTGCCAACTGTGTGGCCTAATGGGGAGTCCCAGCGGCCCTTTCCCCTGAGGTCCTCAGTCTGGATAAATCCTCTTTGCTCTCCTGAGAGCCTGTGATGCAAGACACTTCCTGCTCATCTTGTCAGGACAGTTTTGCAAGTTGCCTGCACCCTGAGAAAGCCCTAAGCACTTGGCTCTGGACTTTGCTTGGCTGCTCAGCCAGTGTCCAGACCAATGACGGAAAGGGCCTTCAATGAACAGGGCTGATCTCGGCTCCTGGGAAGCCTTCCAGGGTGACGCCTCCTTGGGTGTGCCCACAACACCTGGGGTGACTGGGCCGGGATGAGCTCCAGCAGGAACGCTGGCCTCGAGGGGATGCTGATCGCAGCTCCTGGGGGTCCATCCTCACTGCTGCCTCTGCGGTGAAGCTCAATCACCCTGTCACGTACCCAGCTCAGGGCAAGACCAGGCCTGGTCACTGACACACAGGGGACTCTGTGCTCTCTGATGAGGGGTCATGACCTGAGATCTGGAAGAAATCTCAGAGGTCGCCTGGAGATGGTGCAGATGGGGAAACTGAGGCCCAAAGAAGACAAAGAACTTGCTCAAAACCTCCCAGCAAGACCGAAGGCCCCAGCTCTATCCCCAGGGTTCCTGCACTGCCCTCGTCCCCATCATGTCCTTCCACCCAGCCTTCAAGGTCACACCGCTGGGAACCAGCATCTGGCTCTCAATTGTTTGAAAACGCTGGGCAGCGCTTACCCTGGGTGGGGGCTGCTGGGCTTGCCTGGCAGGGCCTGGCGTCTCCCTGCGGCGACGCGCTTGCAGGGGGGAAGGGGCAGGAGCGGCTCTGGGCCCTGCTTTGTGCTGGTGCTTTCTTGCATGTGGCCGGGTCCCCTCCTGACTGCCCCCTGCTCTGCCCCTGCGTAAGCAGTGAAGGAGAGGGGCTGGGTGTGGCCCGCCCCTCTGAGGCGACTCTCGGTGGTTTCCAGACGTGACTGCACCCTTAGTGGACGAGCGAGCCCCCGGCGAGCAGGCGGCCGCCCAGCCCCATGCGGACATCCCAGAAGGAACCACAGGTGAGGGCGACCCCAGGAGCCGGTGCCTGGCTGACCTGCTGCTGGGACGGTGTGCCTTGGGTCATCCTGGTGTCCGGGTGAGACAGGATGTGGGCAACTCCGGCTTCTGGGAATCCCTGGCTGCTGGGAGCTGGAGCCTCCATGCCTGCAGCCTCCAGGATGGCGAAGCGCCTCTGGATTCCTCCTGGGGCCGCCTCCCCTGCCTCAGTCAGCGAGACAGCTGCAAAGAGTGCACGGGGCTTTCTGAGGCAGGTGGTGACAGACCCGTGCCTTCACACCGGGGCAGTCAGCCCTCCTGCTCCACTCCGCCCAGCAGCAGGTCACCCTCCATGGCCGGTTTGCCCCCAGGAGCACCTGAGCTCGCAGCAGGGCTAGAGCCTCCACGGCTCCTGAGGGCGTGACAGGCAGTCCTGGGGAGGAGTCCCAGGTGGGACCTCGCGTCCTTTTCTAGCACTCCTGCCTTCAACACACTGCGTTTGCAGAGCCAGCGTGGAGTGGCCCCCCACCGCGGGTGATGGGGAACGGGCAGACAGGGCGCCAACAGAACTCGCACTGGGCTGAGGACAGCCCAGTTTCTGGACAGCAGCCTCCCAGGGTCTCTGGGGAAGGGACCACTCAGCTCGTTCCCTTTGTATCCTCTTCCTTTGCCTTCATTGGAGAGTGTCCAGTTGCCCAGCAAGAAATGCAGAAGGCTCCGCACACCTTGGGCCAGCAGTGGAGGCCAGTGGGAGCGGTCAGGGGTACTCTTTCCGTCCTGCAAGGTGCCCTCGCCTGCCCCAGGGGAGCCCCGGCGCTCTCTTCCAGCTGAGAATCCACGCAGGGCACAGTCCCTTCAAAGTGCCCTCCTGCTTGGCATAGTGATGGGCAGCGAGGCCTTCTGAGTGGCAGGGAGGGATGTTCTCCTGGCCTTCAGGGCTTCGGTCTGAGCATGAAGGTGCCTGAGGACTTGGAATGGGAGCTCACAGGGTGTGCTCATGTGCTCATGTGCTCAGTTTGTCCCCTGCTGTCCTTCACAGTGTGGTCAGTGGGGGAGTTTGTCCCCTGCCCAGGATGAGAACTTTGGCCAGTTCTTGACTTTCCCGTGGACCCTGGGTGATCGGGAGAACTTGGGTCTTCACAGCCTGCACAGCGTCTGACAGCCAAGCTCCTAACTTTGGCCTGAGCTCAGCCCTCCCCCTGGGTGGTGTGGGCAGCTGGGCAGCGGCCTGCAGGTTTCTCTCTTGGAAACCTTATTCGAATTCATCCAGGTTCTTCTCTCCTCATTCCCTGACTCCTGCCATTGTCCCCTGAAGACCCTTCCTCTGCCCTGGATTCAGGCCAACTTATCCTCTCCCCTCTCTCCTGGATCTAGCTCAGCCTCACCGCTGCTGAGGGCAGCTGGCTTGTACTGGTGGCCGGTCAGATGTGACCTAAGATGCCCTCATGCACCCTCTGACCTGGCCAACATCAGATGCACAGGAGACACTGGCAGCAAATTGGGGTGCCCTGCTGGCAGGGCTGCAGTGATGCTCTTTCGCTCGACCCCAAAGCAACCCCTCTCCCACCTCATGGTGTTCCCAAGTGGGGCCCTGACAGCGTCCACTAGGTCCCTGGCCAGAGGGAACATGTCAAATGTCCAAGTGATGCCAACCATGAGGACACCTCCCACCCAGCTCCTTCCACCCTCTGTGTGGTGGGAGGTTTTGAGTTTGGTGAGCATTTTTCAGCTGTCCACATACGTACCTTAGTTTAGTACCTCATTTTGGCACATCTGTTTGCTGTGTCTTGTGGACATCAAGATGGACGTCCAGTTGGGGTGCAGTGCAGCTGTCCACTGCAGACGTCCTGTCTTGCTGGAGAGCAGGGAGCCCTCTCCTCCTTGAAAATACCCCCAGGGAAACGAGAGGCCATTAGTGATGCCATGCCACCACGGCCATGCACCGTCCCCCCTGGGATTTTTCTGAGTGTCCCCCTCACTGGGGCCGTCAGCAGCCTTTGATTTCTGTGTCACACTAGGCCAGGATGTCCCAATTCTGCATTGGCACAGGGAGGCCCAGTGACTCTCCCATGGAGGGCAGTGTCCTGGAATCCTCTGTGACTCCATGGCCATTAGCTGGAGGTGCTGTCCTGAGAGCCTTTCTTCCATTTTCATATTCTTTCCAAAACTCAGACCGAACCCACGCTCAGAGCTTCACCTCCTGGACACACGGCCTAGCACTGGTCCAGTGCTGTGTCACATGACAAGGTGCTGTCACCTTTGAGACCAGCACAGTGCTGTCTATGAGGGACCCAGAGGGTGTCCCTGCTGATGATGGTGGATGCTGATGATGGTGGATGGGGGCTCCCAGGCCAACTGCCGCCTCCCCATAGCTGCCCTGGGACCGCCCACCAGCTGGATAATTGGGAGGCCACCGTGTGGCTGTCCAGCACCCCAGGGCATCTCTGTTCCCTTCCTGCCCTCTCCATGCCAGACCCTGCTGGCAGCTCCAAGGTTGGGAGACAAGGCCGATGACCCAGCAGGACTTGCAGGCATTTCTCAGAGGCAGCAGGGTAGATGCTGGAATCAAAGGTCAGTGTGTGGCCAGCCTCTTACAAACTCCGCCTGGGGCAACTGTGTCCTGACGGTGCAGCATCCTGATCTCCCCTGTGTTCTGGGTGTGAACGCTTCTTGATTTAGGTCCTGTGGATGTGGTCAGGAAATTTCCTCAGCCTTCTTTGTTTGGGGTGACCGGTGGTTCCCTAAACAGGAGCCCAAGACCCCCCAAAAGCCGCTTTCTGCACTGCTGGCCTCCCTCCAGCCAAACAGCACCTGTTCCTACAGGGTTTGGAGGAAAGAAGCTTAACAAGTTTGGGGCACCTAGCCAGCACTGCGCCCCCCACCTTCCCGCGAGCTCTCATTCCCCTCCCCGTCCTCCTGAAGACAAGGTGGAATCATCTCTCTGGGGCTCCAGATGAGAAAACAGAGGCTCAGAGAGGCAAAGGAAGGGTTGGCACCTGGTACCCAGGCTGCCCAACTGGCCCGTGCACAATCTCGCCCCGAGTCTCCCGCCTGCAGCGCGGCGGGGTGGGGCTCGCAGTCCTGGCATCTTTGTGAGTCACAATTTGTACTCCCCTGCCCCGTGGAAAAGCTCTTCCTCTGAGGTGGCAGAGGTGGTAGTTTTGGGGGTTTTGTTTAGGGAACTGTTGTCATCGCCATCTCCACCAGTGACCTTTGCAGGGGAGCCTGGGCTGCAGCCCTTGGCGCTCTGAGGATGATACAAGGTACAGAGTTGGTTCTTGCAAATAGTGACTGCCCGTTTCTGTCCTCTCCCTCTGCTGACGTCTAAACCAGCTGAAGAAGCGGGCATCGGGGACACCCCAAACATGGAAGACCAAGCCGCCGGACATGTGACTCAAGGTCAGTGAGCCCAAATTGCCTCCACCACTTGGGGATCAAAGGATGGAGATGGGAGTACTCAGAGGGCTACCCCCCAAAATAGCTCAGACCTGGGCCCTAATTCATGAATCCAGATTTGGGAAGGTTGGTTTTTATAGAAGGTGGGCCACTCAGATGTGGAAAGAGTCCCTCGCATGGGGGGGTTTCTGTATCATCCCTGAAGTGTTCAGCGTCCCAAAGGGAGCTGACCTTGCTCGGGAGTTGAAAATAAATGTCTGACAGAAATGCAAATATATATGCGGGCAATTCTCCTGCAGGCCGCTCTCTGCCTGTCCAGGGGCAAAGGTTGGTCCATGACTACCAAGCTTTTGCATTTGAACCGTCTTCCGTGTAGCCTGCAAACCTTATGATTTTCTTCTCAGGAACTGAACATCTCCACCAGTGGAGATGCTTCAAGAAAAGCAGACTTCTATAATTGTTTATCATAAATACTTGAAGAACTTAATTAAAAAATCCTAGAGACCCCGGGTCATTTTAGCACTGAGCCACATCCCCAGCCCTTTATATTTTTTGAGATCGAGTCTCCCTAAGTTGCTGAGTCTGTTCACGAACATTGTGATCCTCCTGCCTCAGCCTCTTGAGGTGCTGGTATTACAGGTGTATGCCCAGCTGGAGATTCTTGATCTTGAGAAATGGAGACTTCTGGTGTAAATACAACGGGCTGGCTTGTTGGGTATCATTTTCTGGCTAAATGATCTGTATAATGTGAAAGCTTCTTGAGAACAAGAAGCAGAGATATTGTTCTTTGGTCCAGAAGTGGTAGGAGATTTGTGCCCAGGGTGCTGTCTGGCTTTGGAGACTCTACCACCCTAAGAGCATGGTGAGGCTGAAGTTTCTCATCTCACATGGCATGGAGAGGGGGCCTTTGTTCTTAGGCAAACAAGAGCTTTGGAAACTTCTAGAAAGGAGAACAACATACAGCAGGGCCTCCGTCTGTGTGACTTAATTAAAACCCTGGCCCCTGTCTGTGTGCTGGGGATGGAATCTGGTGTCACACAGGCGCTGGGCCACTGCGCCAGCTCCAGCCCTCCTGTTCCTTGTGGTTGTGGGCCTCAGCTTAGGTAAAACTGGAGCTCTCATGAAGTACGATCTCCAGGGGTCATCGTCTGTTTCCATTTAAAAAGTGAATTTGAGTTGGTTCTGCAGATTTTGGGCCCGGCCTGGAGGCATGCAGTGCCTAAGACAGCTAAGGTTGTCTTGGGATAGAGCCAGGAGTCAGCCAGGAGAAGGCCTTGACCAGTCCAGGGACACCCAGGGGTCCACCCACCTCCTGCAAGGGACCACGGAGACCAGGCCTTCTGGGAAGGGCATGGGGTGACCTGTCTGGAGGGCTATATGCCCAGACACCTGCCTGCCCTGGACTCCCTGGGTCCTGGCACTGGCTCTGTTGAATATTCACTGACACTTCATGGTGTCCTGGGAACTGAACAGAATATTCTGCCAGCTGCCTTGCTGGGCTCCTCGCTGATCAGCACGGGCTGCACACCCCCGTGTCGATGACTGTTCAAGGTTTGCTTACTGTTCATGTTTGGGGGGCTCTTAAAGAGGGTCTTTTAAAGTCCTAGAACCCAGAACATCCTAGTCAAGAGCAATTTCCAGGGAGCTCTGGGAGGAAAGTGCTTTCCGGAAGGCAGTGGGGACCCAGCCTGTTGGGTGGCATGGTGACCAGCAGCTGCCCTGGCCTTGGGCTGCTAAACTGGCCGGATGATACTAGGCCCTGGTGCTCAGGCTCAGGGTGGGCTTGGCCATGGGCCTTTCTCTTTGGGGCTCCTCCAAGAGGTTGACCGAGGGCCCCAACAAGGTCCCCGAAACCCTGCAAGAAACAGGGATGTGTACATTTCCCTGACCCCACCTGATCCAGGCAGGAGGCATTGACTGACCACAGCTCTGGGAGCAGAAAATGAATGAGGTTGAGAGTCTGCCCAGTGTGAGGGGCAGGGGGAGCCGAGCTGTGCAGCCACGCCGACACCCGCAGGTGGGGACAGAGGTCCAATCCATACGTCACCTACGTGCCCAGCTGCACACACGCACACACTCCCCTTCCTTCCCTCCCCTCATCCAAATCTCTTTCTTTTCCAAGTCCCTGAGTCCTCTGGGGTCACAGGTCTGGGTAGAGGAGAGCTGGGGAGTCACATGGGTTCTTCTGTTGGAACCAGATGGGACGTTCAGAGTTGGGAGTTCAAAAAGTAAGGCAAACTTATTGGAACCAAAGACCATGACCCTCCTTTTCAGAGCACTCAGCCACATGCTGCAGAGAGGGACTCACATGAATGTCACATGAATATGCTGGAAAAAAAATGAGTGTGGCCTCTGTCAGCTGAGTTGGGTGCAGCGCATGGTGTGACCGGTTAGAGCAGGCATCCCCTGAACTCTGGGCTGCCACCGTGGTCCTGCCTCACCTTCGGCAAAAGGTGTGCTGTGGTGGCGACCTGGGAGGTCTAGATGGGCGTCCAGGAGCAGGGATCTCAGGGCAGCCCTATGAATAAACCCGCTGCCCTTGGTGATTGTAAACCGTGGATTTCCACACCTGTCAGAAGGCAGGCTTGTGGCACCCACTGGCTTCATTTGCCAGAAGGGGGAACAGTGAGAAAGAGGAAGTGGAAGGGAGACCCTCTCTGCCCACCCAGAGAGGCCCACCAGCTCTGGGCCCAGCCAGAGTCTGTCTGTGAGTGGAGAGGTAGCACCCACACCAGAAGGGACTTTGGAGGTGACCAGGTCTGAGCCCCCCTTTTATAGAAAAGAAGACTGAGGCCCAGGGAGGGCAGGTGCTCACCCGGGGTCACCCAGCAGGTTGGTGGCAGTTAGGCAAGAGAGCTTTCATTCCCAGCAAACATGCCACATCAGGGGGCCTGTGGTGCCTTCAAGTGTCCTTTTCTCATGGTGCTTGCTCCCTCTCTGAACAAGTCCTGCGCCCTTGCTAACCTTTTGCCACCGCTGCCTCTTCAACCCAGAGAAGGTGAGAGCTGCAGGCCCGCAGAGGGCGGCCCCCGAGAGGCCCCTGGCCCGGGAGCTTAGCCCAGAAGCCTCCGAGGTCTCAGTGGCGTCTCTGGGCGAAAAACAGCCTGAAGCTCCGGTCCAGGCGATGGCGCGCCCTCCTCAGCAGCCTCCCACCTGCCCAGCGCCGCCTCCCCCTGGGGGCCCTGGAGAAGCCCCCCAGGAGTGGGGTCGAGAGCACGGGGGCCCAGCCCAGGAGGGCCCAGCTGCAGTTGCAAAGCCTCCCCCGCCTGGATATCTCCACCCGGAGCCTGAGAGGGCCAAGGATGTCCTGGGAAGCTTGCGCGGGGACCCGGGGCACCGCGAGGGCGAGGCCTCAGGCGCAGGGGCCCCAGGGCTGACCCCCCAGCTCGTCCCACTCAACGGCCCCAAAGAGGCCACGCCCCAGCCCTCGGGAACAGGACCCGGGGACCTAGAGGGAAGCCAAGACCGCGGGCTGCTGCAGCGCCAGCTTTTGGGAGCCCAGGACCTGGAGGGGCCACCTGTGAAGGGAGGCCCCGGCAAAGAGAGGCCGGGGGGCCAGGAGGAGGTGGATGAAGACCGCGACGTCGACGAGTCGTCACCCCAAGACTCCCCTCCTTCCCAGACCTCTCCAGGAGGGCCGTCCCCTCCGGCCGTCTCCCGAGAAGCCACTGGTGTCTGTGGCTTCCCGGCCGAGGGTGCCATCCCGCTCCCTGTCGATTTCCTCTCCCAAGTTCCTGCAGAGCCCCCGGCCTTGCAGCCCACTGGGCCCAGCACAGGGCCCCCGGTGGAAGGGCCCGAGGCCGCCCCCGAGTTCACGTTCCACGTGGAGATCACACCCAACGTGCAGAAGGAGCAGGCCGGGCCAGAGCTCGATCTGGAAAGGGCCGAGTTTCTGGGGACCCCTGGAGAGGAGCTAGAGGCCCACGGCCCCTCTGTGGGAGAGGCCACAAAAGAGGCTGGCCTCCTGGAGCCATCCAAGAAGCGGCCTGCAGCTGGTTTGCCAGGGAGGCCCGTCAGCCGGGTCCCCCAACTCAAAGGTCTGTGTGTGGAGCTTCCTCACTCCTCCCTGGCGCCCTCCTGTGCCACCCAGGCTGCGGGCACTGCCACTGAGCTCCTGTCTCTCCTTGACTCCCGCTGCCCCTGGGTTCCAAGACAGCCACTAAACTGACACCTGGCCACCGCTGCTCCCCTCCCTCGGCCGCCTGTCCCTTGGGCTTCGGTAGCACGAGCTCCTCTCACGCTTGCCCGCCACTTTGCATGTCACCGACACCCCTGCCCAGCGCTTTCTGCCCTGTTCGATTCTCAGGCCACTTGACGTACCTACCATGGTCCCTCAGCCCCCAGGAGAGTGGTGGGCCTGCTCCGCAGCGAGGACAACAGCTGCCCCTGCTCTCAAGGGCTTCCGCTGTGCTTTACAGTCATGGTCTAAAAACTGTCCAACACTCCCAGATAGGCAAAATTAACCCCATTTTGCAGATGAGAAAACTGAGGCTCAGAGTGGTAAAGTAACTGGCCGAAGGTCACCTATAGGAAGGGATTGGATCCAGGTTCAGAAGCCAGGTGGGTCTGCTCCGACAGGCACACTTCCCACCCTCCACGGCAGTTCCAGAAGGTGTGGAGCATGCCGTCCTAATGCGGGGCCGCAGGGGCCGCACGCCTGCTTCTACTGCCTTCATCAGACTCATCACATTTGGCAGGTGACACGCACGCAGTATGTGCAGGTGGCCAAGAGCCCAAGCTGAGCCTTTGGCCCAGCAGCCATGCCCTCACCCCGCCCTGCCTTGTGGCAGGAGACATGAAGAAGCAAGATCTTTCTGGTCCAAAGTGCTTCCTCCACCCTCAGCAGAGACCAGAGACCCAGGACGCCCCTGTGTTGACCTCACAGGGGACTCTCAGTGTGGCCCACCTGGAGCACAGCCACAGCAGCCTTGAGGGACAGGAGAGGTAGGAGGGGAGATTCCCGAGTGCCGGGGAGAGGACGTTTATGTCCTGGGAGAGGACTTGTGGCCTCAAAGTGGGTGTATCCATGCGTTTAGGATTTTAGAATAGTTAGCATGTTAGAATTATTTGCAGGGCCCAGGAATTGGTGCTACTTAAGTTCACAGTTGGAAACATCTATTAGATTTTTATTAGACTCTACTTACAGAGCAATCTTTGAAATGTTATAGGTAAAGAAACCTGTGTTTAAAATATAAGATGGAGTTGGGGTGGGGGAATCCTATGTCTTAGGCACATAGGATGAACGGCACAAATGATGGTGGCTGACAGTTTACCACAAGGTTTCCCAAAGTGATGTTTTACTGAATCCTGGTCAATCTGATGTCAATAGGGGCGTCCAGAGGGGAAATGAGTTCCAGGGCCCAATGAGTGCGAAAAACAGCCTTTGCTGCTGGAGGATTGTCAGAGCCTTTAATGTCCTAATGCGTGTTGTGACCCTCCAAGGACACATACCATGGACTTCCCCAATTTATTTGATCCCCCCTCGTAACACCTCCTGGAAGAGGGCTCCTTGAGTCCTACCTGGACTGGGGAGATATCGATCTCGAAGATCCTCTTGTGATCAGATGATGCTGGTTAATTTGGGCAAAGGAAGGAGCGGTGGGTCAGATCCTCTCCGGCTCCTGTTTGAGGGCAGACACCTGGGAGCCACATTAGGCTCACACACTCAGTCTGCTGAGCCCGGGAGCCACTGTCTGCAGGTGGTTCTGCCCCACCTCGGCTAGAGGAGCAGCACCGGGCACTCCAGAAATCCAAGGCAGCCTCAGCCAGCGAGAAACCCTGGGAGGCCATTGTCCTTGTTGCAAGGGGCAATATGATGTTGCAACCTAAGAAAACATGTCACCAGTAATCAATCGTGAGCATGAGCTAGACGAGAGGCGGGGGTTCAGTGGGCAGGCCCCACCAGGGGCAGCTTCCTAAGCGATGGCTGCCAATCCCATACCCAGAAGTTATCTGGGGGATGTCTGATGGTAACAGTTTATAGCTAATTAAGGATTAGTCTCCTGGGTGGGAAGACCCCTGGGGCTGGGTCAGGGATGGAATGGGCTTATCTTAAAGCTCCTGGAGTAGTGGCGGAGGTCCTCATTTGTAAGGGGCAGGCTCTAGGGGTGCAATGAGAAAAATGGGGTCATCCCCACCAGGCTCCCCTATGCTGGTGGCAGATGACCAGGAGGTGGGAGGTGGGTGGTCAGCATAAGAAAGTGAACATTAGCATTGCCTGTGAACTGACCCCAGGAGGCAGGGGGATCCAAGGTGGCTCCAGTCAGGCCTCAAAGCCCTAGAGAGTAAGTGGGAACATCAGGAGAAGCCAAGGCCAAGTCGAGCCACAGGGTGGGGACAACTCCTGATCCTGAGGTCCTGCAGGAGGACAGCCTGGCAGAGCTTTTAATGACCCTCCGTGGAGTGGGGTTGTCCTCCACTGAGTGGGTCCGACCCTGGCAGAGTCAGAGAGAGAGTCTGTGGGTGGGGGTGGCACTGCCCACCTCCCCAAGACAGCCCCACATCCACTTGTCCCTCTACAGCCTCTACCGCGTCTCCTCTGCATGTCCCCGCCCCCGGCCAGCCTGCTGCCCCTCACCAGGTTGCTCCAAGCCATGGGCCCAGTGTGCTGTGTACTAACAAAGCGAGACCCGGCAGAGTCAAGGGGAAAGAAACCCAGCTGGTTCCACCAAGCCCAGCTGAAGAAACCACGCCCCTCCGACCCTGAGCTCCGGCTGGCTCCGCCCGGGGAGCAGGGTGTAACGTGCTTTCTCGTTTTCTATTTTACCAGCCCGCATGGTCAGTAAAGGCAAAGAGGGGACTGGAGCCGAGGACAGAAAAGCAAAGGTAAGCTGACAGTGCGGTCAGGGGGAGCTTGAGCTTTGTGCATGAGCCTGGTCACATACCATGTGGGGAGTGTTTGTCACCAGAGAGCAACTGGCATTTGAAGCGCATCGTGTTTTTCTGCAAATTTTTTTAAAAAATCCATCATTTATCAATTTTGATACTGGGCACCAGA
This sequence comes from Glaucomys volans, assembly GCA_020662805.1. Taxonomy (NCBI): domain Eukaryota; kingdom Metazoa; phylum Chordata; class Mammalia; order Rodentia; family Sciuridae; genus Glaucomys; species Glaucomys volans. The sequence continues at coordinate 371,794 of JAJEJO010000170.1, read as the reverse complement.
GAAGGACGTCAGAAGGTCCATGAAATAGTGCTTCTTAAATGCCATTTCCTCAGCAAAGTTCAAATGAGGGTAAATTTGAATTTTCTGCCGTTCGGGTGGAGTCTTGCACACCTTACACTTGCCACTAGAGAGCTAGGCCCAGCGAACATACGTGTGTGTGTATGTATATGTGTTACATAGAAAATGCATCAGGGAGCTGAGTGCGGTGTGCACGCCTGCAATCCCAGTGACTCCGGAGGCTGAGGCAGGAGGATCATAAGTTTGAGGCCAGCCTGGGCAACTTAGAGAGCCCATAACTCAAAATAAGAAATAGAAAGGCCTGGAATGTAGCTGGGTGTGGAGTGCCCTCAAGTTCCATCCTCAGTACTGCAAACACTAAACAACACATGGGGAGACTGGGGGAACTCTGAGCCAGGACACAGGCTCCAGCCAGTGCAGGGGTCTGGGCGAGCTCTAGAAGAAAGAGCTGGATGGCCTGCAGGGAGGAAATGAGCGAGCCAGAGGCCTGGAAGCAGAAGGGTTGGGGATGAGCAGACGGCTCGGGGCTGATCCTCTGCGTGGAGGTGAGGGGAGCTGGAAGGACACAGAGGAGGGAAACCTGGTCCACTCCTTAAAGAGAGTGGAGAGGCGAGGGTTGGCATAGTGACACCGTGGGGCAATCCTGCCATGGTGGGGTGAGGGGTGAACCCCGTCAGCCTCCCACACACTCTCAGGGACAGTGCACGAGGCTGCTTGTGCCACACGCCTGCGTCCAGAGCCTGCCTGCCCCTGTCAGGCTTTCATTCTTCAGCTGCAGTTTACCCCCTCATGACTCTGCTGGGTGTGGTGGTGCACACCTGTAATCCCAGCCTCTCAGCAGCTCAAGCTCAAGGCCCACCTGGGCCACTTAGCAAGACCTTGTCTCAAAGTGAAAAATAAGATACAAAGGGCCAGGGTCCCTCTTCTCTCAGAGGGGACCCCCTCTCCCCCTTGAGAGTGTCCCCTTTCCCCCTTTCCTATTCCTTCTAGGGAGAGAGGGAGAGAGGGAGGGAGGGAGAGAGGGAGGGAGGAAGGAAAAGGAAAGGGAGGGAAGAAAGAAGGAAGGGAGGGAGGGAGGAAGGGAAAGAAGGAAAGAAAGGAAGAAGAAAGAAAGAAAGAGAGCAAGAAAGAAACAGAGAGAAGAGAATAAAAGAAAAGAAAAAGAAAGGGCTGGGGATGTTGCTCAGTGGTTGAGCACCCCTGGATTCAATCCCCAGAACTGAAAAAAAAAAGAAGAAAGAAAAGAAAATATTTCCGAAATTGCACAGTTGGGTTTTCTTGGAGAATCCCACCTGGCCCTCAATGAAACCTATTTTAGAGCATAAAATTTCTAATATAAATGCTCCCTGTGGGATCGGGGAGGTAGCTCAGTGAGAGAGTGCCTGCCCAGTACCCATAAGGCTACAGGTTCCATCCCCAGCACCACCAAAAAAAATCAGATGCTGCCTGGAACATCTGGAGTGCAATCAGCAGTGGAGCCCTGCTGTCCCAGATGCAGAAGGTGGCTGTGTCTGGCAGCTGGTGTCGAGTGCTGCCCCTGGGAGTGCTTGCCCTTTGCAAATTAGGGGTCCTCATCGCACAGACCCAGCCCAGGAAGGCAGATGAGCACCCTGCAGGGACTTGGAGAGCGCTGCCCCTGTGCTTGAGGCTGAGCAATAGCCATCAACCACTGCTGCTGGGGAGGGACAGGGAACAGCGGCCTTGGCGTTCATTCATTCTGCACACATGGTGCAAGGTCCCTGCCCTGGAGTTGCCCCGGTTGCACGAGGTCAGCTCTAGAGGCTGCACACCTGGCCAGGTAGGCAGATCGGCCAGTGGAGAGGAGCCTCACCCAGTTAGGGAGAGAGGGGCTGCCAGTACCTACTCCCAGGTTCTCAACTTTGTCACCAGACCCAGAGCCTCGGTCCTTGTTCCCCTGCCTGCTCCCGTGAGCTCTCCCAGGGCTGGCCTGGCAGGCCTCAGCCACTGTGGTGGAGAATTCCAGGGTGATGAGGAAACCCTGGAGAAGCCCAGTGCCGCCTCCATCAGGATGCTGCTCTGTCGCCCTGACTTCCTCCCCAAGGCCCTGACTCAGCTCTTAACTTTCATTCCTGAGCCTCAAGAGGTCTCAAGAGGCAGTCAGGACAAACCAGGGGGGCCGGCCTCTGTCCATCAAGTCTGTCCTGTTGGTTATTTCCTTAGGTGGAAGGTGCAAAAATTCACTTTGGCCATCTAAGAATTTACCGGGTAGGATTAAGATTAGTTTTATTTGAGACTCATTCAGAAAACTCGCGTGTGGGTGACCCCAGAGGTGTCAGACTTAATCTCCACACTTGGAGCCGAGCAGTCCTCATTTAGGGTTCTCCCTCCTGCCCACTTGTTATCTTCTCTTGGAAAGTTCTGCCATGTAGTTGAAGAACGTCCGTCACGCCTGGTCCCTGTAGCGCATCTCTCTAGCTGACAGATAACTCATGACATGGGAGGGCGGTCACCTCTCTTTCCTCTTGCTCAGGATGGAGGAGGGCACCCATCCCAACAGCCCGGGGCTCACTGTGCCTGCCTCCCTTCCTTTAGTCTCTGCCCTTGTTTGTTCGTCTCCCTCCCCATGTGCTGACCTTCACTTTGGTTTCACTTATTTACCTTCCGGCGCTCACCCCTGAGAATCAGGCCTTGCCTTAGCCCCACATGCCCTCTCCCGCCAGCTCAGATCCTTTGATCAAACCCTCAGCCCTGCCACCTCAGCCAGCTTCCTCTCCTAAACACATCTGTCACACCCGAATGAATGGGCAGTTTCAGAGCAGAGGAGATGAAGCTCAAGGTAAGGAAATGACCTTGAACAGAACCAGGCTGCTCTTTCGGGGACCTTCGTCAGATAAACTCCAACCCGATACTCCGTGTACAATAGTTAAAATTCTGGCTGAAGAGGGAAGGGACCTGAGGCCCTGGGGATCCTAGTTTGAAAGTTGCAAACCCTCCTTGGGTTGCTGTGCCCATCCATGCCTTTGGTAAGGGGAGCGGCCCCGTGCTTGCCCTCTGCTGTCCCACGGGCCCACTGCCCCTGCGCCGGCTCCTCCGTGGTCACTGCCTGTTCTGGGCAGCAGGCGTCTCCTGGGAACCAGAGCCACTGCAGACTGCCTCTGCCGGCTCTTGCTCCTGCCCTCTGTCCAGGGTTCACCTGCCAAGGGCCCTTAGCACACCTGAGACCTGAAGGTCGTTCGGGACAGAACAAAAGAACCCGACCTCACTCTGTTTAGCATTCTTGGTCACGTTCAACAAACGGTGTCTCCTGGAGCCTCCGGGGAAACCGACATGTCAGCCAGATACGGCCACTCTGTGGAAATGGGTGTCCCCATGGGCATGGCCTCCCCGTATCCTGGCCATTTATCAACACTGAGTGGACGATGACCCTGATCTGCTACAAGCTCTATTGCCTTTTTATAAAATATCGTCAGCTCCGCCAGTGCTGATAACTAATGCAAATAACTCCCCTGGAGGAAATGGCAGCCAGGGTGCTTGGCGCTGGGTGGGGCTGTGGGGCTGTGTGCCCAGCAAGCGGTTGAGGTTGCTGGACACATTCACTGTACCCAGAAGGCAAAGGGTCACCTGCTTTTCGCCTCCTTGGGTCAAGGAGGGGTCCTTGGGGCCAGCCTTGACTCAGTGACAGTCGCTTGCCCATTGGTGAAGACCACTTTTCTCTGATTCCATTCACAGGGGGCTGATGGCAAAACTGGAACAAAGATCGCCACACCCCGGGGAGCAGCCCCTCCAGGCCAGAAAGGCGCCTCCAACGCCACCAGGATTCCTGCCAAAACCACACCCAGCCCAAAGACCCCGCCCGGCACTGGTAAGAAGGATGTTCTCTTGAGGCCTGGTCAGAGGAAGCTCCCGGAAGGTACAGTCCTCTCTCGGGATGCCACTGGCAACTAATAACCCCTGGCAGCTGAGCAAGGCCTTGCAGATGGCTAAGTGCTGGAATGCCCGTCTTCTTTGTGATCCTTTTGGCAGTTTTCTGGGGTGGGTACTGAATCCTCACTTTTAACCAGTGAAGAAATGGAGGCTCTGAGTTTGCTCGGCCGGCTCTAACCAGCTCACTTTAAGCATGAGGAAACGCAGTCACATGACTTGTTAAGTGGCAGGTTAAGGGGCTTGTCTGTCTCCCCGTCCAGGGATCTAGGGAGGAAGCCCCAGCTGAAAGTGTTTTCAGGCCCCACACGGGGCACACGGGGCACACGGGGCACACGGGGCACACGGGGCACACGGGGCACACGGCACTGTCTCTTTGGAGACAGCAGCAATCCGGACAGGTCACTCTGGGTGACCTCACACAGGGCTTGGCCCCATGCAGCCCCGCTCACTGGGGATGTCAGGAATCTTCTGGCAAAACCCAAGGGTCCTCGCTGAGCAGTGGCGTGCTGTGCCCATGCCCCTGGGCTCCGTGAGCAACACCCAGCCCGTGCTGGATACCCGCCAGTCGGGCGGGTGGCATGCAGCTGTTAGGAATGGCAGCCCTCTTCCGTTGCCCTGGTGACCTGTTCCCAGATTGTAGGTTTAGATGCTGCACAACTCACAGTGGTAGTGGGGGGTGGCCTGCGCCAGCTTCTGGGCGGCACCCAGCAGGCCTGTGGATCTTGGTGCTGCTGTGGTGGAAGCCTGGCCTGTCTCACAGTGTCCCCGCTTGCCTGGGTCACGGTGGCCCTCACAGCCGCGTTTGACACCGCATGCTTCTGACCTGGCCTTGCCCCCGGTGTGCGGGAGGGTGGGCCGCTGGTTTAAGGTGGTGGGTTTTGCTTTCACCTAGCATTTTCTCATCTGGGGTTTCCCTCACGTGCCTATGATCTGGGGACAATTAACCGTTTCTAATGGGATTTTCATAGGATTTTGAGCCCGATGCATCTCTGGGCTTGGTCCCAGTTGCTTTGCCTATTGCAACAACTTGGGATGAGGGCGTGCCTGGCTCTTCGGCTCTCACCTGTTCTTAGGTGGCTGCCTGCAGGTGGACACATCGTCCCTGCTCCACCCTGGACTTGGTCCCCTGCCTCCCTGTTCTGGGCCTGACGGGCCGGCCCGGCCACTGCATGAAGAACTCCTTAAGACCCTTCAGCCTGACCATAATGAGGTCGTCTGTGGCTTTTTCTTTTTAAGCTTCCAAGCAAGTGCAGAGAAAACCACCCCCTGCAGGGGCAAAGTCTGAGAGAGGTAAATCTGGGCCTGCTGCCCCGGGTGGGCAGGCCTCTGGGCACATCTGCTGCCCGGGGCTCGTGTGCAGGGCTGGCAGAAGCTGCAGGCTCCCCAGTGCGCCTGAGGGCTGCGTCTCTTGTGTGATCAGTGCAGCTCTGTCTGGCTGTGGACTCTCCAACGCAGCCTGTTCTCATTTGCTTCAGGGATGAGGGCTGTGGGGGGTGAGAGCGGGGAGTATGTGCCGCAAGGCATTGGGGGTGCTGGTCCCTAACCAGGGTTTAGCTAGGAAATTCCCTCTGGCATGTATCAAAGGTGAGTTCTGTGAGCACCAGAGCTGCCCTGGACACTGCCTGTCAGGACATCCCAACCTCAAGACCGACTTATATTAGCTGGCGCATAAGATGCCTGTGAACTCAACCACTGGGGAGGCTGAGGCAGGAGGATAGCAAGTTTGAGACCAGCCTCAACAATTTAGGGAGGCTTCAAACAACTTAGCAAGACCCTGTCTCAAAATAAAAAATAAAAAGGGCTGGGGATGTGGCTCAGTGGTTAAGCGCCCCAGGGTTCAATCAATCACCGGTACCAAAAGAAAAAGACCATCTTGTGGGCTCTGAACTCTCCTCCCAGGCTTAGGGAGGGGAACTGAGCTGCCCAGAGTCACTCTGCAAGAAATGACATTTCTCAAGTGACAACAGCCAAACCTCCCGTGTCCCTGAAGCAGAGGCCCCATCTGTGTTTCCTTCTGAGGAAAAGGAGGAATGGCTTCACCTGCCCGTTGCCACGGCCCTTGACCACTCTAGGGACATTAGTGACATGGAGGTGCTTGCTCTTCGCTTAGGCAAGGGCAGTCATAGGTCACCAGCCTGCAGAGTCCACGTTGGTTGCAGAGGGTTCCTGGCCTGGGGTGGAGAGTGAGGAAAACCAGTTTTGCCAGCCCCACCCCGTGAGGTTCTGCCCTGTCAGATCTGGATGGGGCCTAGCCATCTGCATTTCACAGGTCTCACTTCCTCCTCAGACGCTCCAGAGACTTCCCAAAGATGGAGGTGGGGAGGGGGGAGACACTCCCAGAAATTCTGACCCAGGGTTCCAAGGGTCCCACTTTGAGAAACACTGACCCTGGAACTCTTGAAGTGTAACCGGGGCACAGGAAATGCAGTTGTAGAAGCACAAGTGAAGGACTCCCAGAGGCGGGCGGGCCGAGTCTGCCGGCCAGCAGAGGTCCGGAAGGCTTCCTGCAGGGTTGGTGCCTGCCTGGTGCTTGGAAAGGGGTGTGGTACTGGCCATGTGCCAGTGTGGGGGACGGGCATTCTTGGGGAGGGAACAGCCAGCAGGACTGGTGGTGGGAAGAGGCGTGGCTTGTCCAGTGGGCTAGCCAGTCAGTGACCATGTGGTTCCAGAGCCCCGACTCCACCAAGGAGCCAGGGAACCGGGTAGGAGCCGTGGAGCTGGATCGGGTGGGTAAAGAGCCAGCTGGGTCTAGGACAGAGGGCAGTAGCTGGATCCTGTCATTGCGTGGCCCTTAGGTCGGGCAAGGGCCACGCTGGTGTGCATTTTGCAAAGCATATTTACACATGCGTCCACCTGCAGCCTCCCTCCCTACAGGCTCCGTAATCCCTCCCACCTCCAATATGAGGCCTGAGTTCAGAGAGGGGCATTGACTTGCCTGAGAACACACAGCTAGTTAGAACCTAACTCTTGGCCTCAGGGCCGTGGCAGGATATACTGGGTATTGGAGTATTAATGAACATTCTGTTGCTTTCCTGGGAATTAGTGTCACTGTCCCTAAGTGACAAGACAAGCAGGAGGAGATGCTTCCTGCAGTGAGCCCCAGGGCTTCCTCCTGCTGGGTAGGTGAGCTCTCAACCTTGTTCCCACCTGCCTGGCAGTGGACCCCCGGGTGGGCAGCCCCCAGGGTCTTTGCCGACCCCTCCCCTTAGTCTGCCTTCCTTTCCCTCAAGGTGAACCACCAAAATCTGGGGATCGCAGCGGCTACAGCAGCCCCGGCTCTCCAGGCACCCCCGGCAGCCGCTCCCGCACCCCGTCCCTGCCAACGCCACCCACCCGAGAGCCCAAGAAGGTGGCAGTGGTCCGCACTCCTCCCAAGTCACCATCCTCCACCAAGAGCCGCCTGCAGACCGCCCCGGTGCCCATGCCAGACCTGAAGAACGTCAGGTCCAAGATCGGCTCCACTGAGAACCTGAAGCACCAGCCAGGAGGAGGGAAGGTAAGGGCGTGCGGAGCCGCTGTGCGGAGGTGGTCCCGACACCTACCTGGCTCAGCTGCCACCCCTCCCACCCACCCTGACCTCCTAATCGGGGTCACCTTCGAGCCATGGCGTCCTGCGTGGAGTGAAGCTCTGGTTCTTCCCTTTCTCCGGGCAGACGGAGATGGGTTCCATCTGCACAGCCTGTGGCTCTTAGGGGGGTGCCCAAGGGGTGGCTGCCCAGGTGGCCGCTGGGCATCCAAGCTTTCTCTTCAGCCCTCAGTTCTGAGGCAATCTGGGGACTCCGTTTGGAACAGCCGATCCCTCTGGGTTAGGTTAGGTGGGCATCCCATCCTGAGTGGAGAAACGGGCGCTGAGCGCCTGAGGCAGCAGGACCGGGGCCTGGCCAGACCCCCTCTCTGCCTGTCCCTCCCCACCTCGTGAGGCAGTTAAACAATGGAGATCATCTCCTCCCAGTTCTGGAGGCCACGGGCCTCCATGGTGTCCAGGGCTGGCTCCCAAGGCCTCTCCACAGCTGGGAGCCTATGGCCGCTTCTCTTGCGCTCACTCGGCCTTCACTTCCTGTGCACGTCGTCTCCTCCTCTTCTAAAGGCACCAGCCCTGCTGGATCAGGGCCACCTTAATGACTTCCTGTCCACCTAGTCACCTCTTTGGAGGGTTTGTCTCCAAGTATAGTCACATTCTGAGATTCTGGAGTCTGGGGCACCAACATATGGATCTGGGGGAGCACAATACAGCCCAGGACACCCCTCCTCTCTCAGCACTGGTGGGGGATGGGGAAGGGAGAAGAGGAGGCGTGTGGAGTGTGGAGGACCATGTCTCCCCCTTCTAGCCCCCAACGTGCTGGGCCTTCTGGGTTGGGCACTTCTGGGGGCTCTGGGAGCTGAGCAAGCTCCTCAGGACCTGGGGTCAGTGCTTCCCTTCCAATTGGGACAGCTCGCCGCCCCCATGGTGGGCACTCCCCCCACTGTTGGGTTTATGTCACCCTTGGTAGACTGGTCACTGCAGGGAACATGGCCATCCCTCCCAGGGGCACCTTCCTCACCCCAGGCCCTGAGCTTTGCTTTCTGCAGAGCCGTGTCCTCGAACTGGCCTTCCAGTCCTCAGAGCCCAAGACTCCTGCCTGGTGCGGGGCTCGGAGCAGCCTCTGGGGGCCACGATGCCCGGCATCTCGCCCTTCCCTGTAGGCTGGAGCCTGGTCATGGGTCCGGTGCTGGGTCTTGGCGTCACACGGCTTGATCCTGGGCCTGCATTGGTGGCGCTGGCCCCGCTCCTCTCTGGAGACGCCTGGTTCCTTCAGGAAGGGCTCTGGAGCTGACTTGAAGTTGACTTGAAGTGAAGCTCGGTGGGGGCCGAGGGCCTGGGGAAGTGGCCCCAGGAGCTGGCGGGATGGCTTCCGACCGAGCGTCTGCAGCCCTGGGCCCTGGAGTGGCCGCTGGGCCCTGTGGTCATGAGGACCGCCTGCTTTCATCCTGAAAACTGAAAACCAAACTCCATGGGCAGCATCCTCCCCTGAGAGCTGGCGCAGGGGTGGCCGGCACAGGGCAGGGCCCACGGGAGGCAGCACACCCGGCCTCCAGCCTCCAGCCTCCAGCCCCACACGCCCGCACAGACCCCACAAAAGTGCGTGGATGTGGAGATGCATCCTCCTGGGCCAAAAGGACAGGCGGGCCAGGAGCTTGTGCCATACAGCTCGCCACAGTCTCGGGTGCCCCCTTCACCCTGGAAAGACGGATGGCGGCTCACAGGGGCCCCTGAGGACAGGTGCAGCTCCTGGGACTCAGGCAGGATTAAGGTCTCCTGCCCCCGGCACTAATCCTGCCTCTCCCCACTCAGGCTTGTATGGGGCTCTTAAAAGAAAAGACACCTACAGTCCCAGCGACTCGGGAGGCTGAGCAGGAAAACAGCAAGTTTGAGGCCAGCCTCGGTAACTGAGGGAGACCCAGCCTCCAAATCAGATAAATGATAAAAAGGGCTGAGGGTGTGGCTCGGCGGCCGAGCCCTGGCCAGCACACGTGGGGCCCTGGGTGCCATCCCAGTACTGCAGAGAGAGAGAGAAGAAAAAGAAAAGGGTCGTTGGGACCCTGTGGTCAGGTAGCCTTGCGGAGTAGCTCCAGGCCACCATGAGGCTGCCGTCCACACTTCCATCTCAGGACCCCAGTGACTGTCACTCTCCAGGGCGCTGGGCCTCAGTGCTGTTCGACCCACAAGGCGTCCTGACTGGCTTTCCTGACCTCTCTCCCAGCCCCAAGACAGCCGCTTCCATCACCCAGACTGCAATCCAGATACATCCAGGTCTTCTCATGACATGTGACAGGCACCCCTCCTCCTAGCCCGCCACCCCCAGACTCCACACCAGCCTCTGCCATGATCTGGCGCCGCCCTTCCACCCCGACCAGTGCTGTTCCAGCCTCCCTGTGCCCACCAGATCCGAGTCCTGGACCTTGGCTCCACCGGGACTGTGCCCACGACTTCCCTTCCTCGCACCCCCAATCTGCTGCTTCTCCTCTAGGCTTGGGTCCTGGGCCTGCCGTCTGCCCCCCACTCTGCCCTGGTGCTGCTCAGTCCCTCCTTGCCCTTTCCATCTGCCTAGAACGCCCTTCCCTCTGACCTCTCCCCTTCCCTCAAGCCAAGGTCAGATGCATCTACTCCCAGAAGGCTCCCTGGATTCCCTCTGCCTTCTGGGCCCTAGTGGAGGTGGAGGCTGAGTCTCGGGGCCATTCAGGTGGCAAGCGCTCCCCGAATGGGGGACAGTAACTGGCACCTCTGAGCCAGCGGAGGATTCAGGCCCAGGGAGATGGGGGCAGAAGCCGCAGCTTGGCGCGGAGGGCAGCGCCCCGCCAGCCCTGGTTCATCTGAGGTTGGCTGGGAAGGTAGGAATGCTGGGGACCCCTTGGTCCCGTTCATGCAACCCCACTGGGAGCAGCAGGAATGGGGGTGAACAGGGAAGATGACTGCCTGTGGAAGAGCCCCTGACCTGTCCTTGCACCCTGGGACGGCGGAGCAGAGATGGCACGTCCACGTCCCCTGGAGGGGCCTTTCAGGGCAGAACCGCGGGAAGTGACAGAGGAGCAGAAACAGCCTGTGTCACGTTCCATGAAGCCCAGAAGATGGTCTGGAACAAAGAGGACCCGGGCCACAGCCCAGAGGTCAACACTGGACCTCCAGGGAGAATGGAGAGGTTGGCAGACAGGCTCAGGCAGCCCCTGCCTTCTGGGCCCAGCAGAAGGTTCCGAGAGCTGCACGGAGATCTGGGGCTCCCAGGGTCCACGTGCAGCACGTGCTCGATAAATGAGACAAAGCGAGGACAGTGTGAAGAACAGGGCGCCCTGGGGAAGGGCAGAGCCCCCTGTGGGCTGCAGACACCCCAGACCCACCTCAGTCACTGATGGGAAAGTGTTCCACATCCATTTTTCTCCTTTGGACTTTTTCTGTTTTCGCAATCTGCTGCAGTGAACGGGCGTTGCTGGAAGAGTCCAGAACAAAGCTATTTTAAAAGGAAAATGCAGAGAATCAGCGCTGCCCCAGAGAACTGGGTGGGTGGACTCGAGCCGGGAGGCTGGAGAGCAGGGATTCTTTCAAGCATCCAGGGCCTGAGCCTCCCATGGGCCTGCCGTGACTTGGGTGGGCCTCACCCGCTGTCTCCACTGGATAGCCTGGGCTGACACCTGGTGTCACTGATTCCTACCTGCTGACCTCGGGTCTCCGCCCCAACTACTGGGGCCTCTTGTGCACGCTGGATCTGGTGACTGACTGTCCCCATTTGCAGATTCCATGCACCTGGCTCCTTGGTCAGTCTACTGCTCAACCTTCTGGAGCTGCCTCCAGCCCCGTGTGCCCCTGGGGGTGGGGAGCTGGGACAGATTAAAACTGTCCTCTGTGGTGATGGGTGATGGGATGTCCCTGTCCTCGTGTCCTGGTGAGGGTGCCAGGCAGTGCGGTCAGACGCCCCCAGGGAAGGCTCCTAGTTCTCACACTCCCTCCTACCCAATCAGTGATCTGCTGAAGGCCTCAAGCCCCTGCCTCTGGATGAGACTGGAGCCGGCGTCAGGTCACCCTGAGGCCTCTGTGTCTCTGTGGCCTCCGGGTAGAACCTGATTCACAGGAAGAGCTGTGTGTTTGCATCTTAGAAACAAAACCTGAGATTCAGACAAAATGGTACGCGCAAACAGGAAATACGCATTTGGGGCTGTGGCTCAGTGGCAGAGCGCTTGCCTCGCACATGTGAGGCATTGGGTTCGATGCTCAGCGCCACATAAAATTGAATAAATGAAGACATTGTACCCACACATAACTGAAAAAATATTTTAAAAAAACAGCAAAAAAATTTTTTTGAATGTCTCCAAAACAGAAATAATTGATATTATAAAATATTATGAAACCATTAAAAAGGATCTTTGAGTGTAAAATTGTGAATAATTGTAAATGCTTAATAATTATAAAATCATCCTGCGAGCGACAGGAATAGTAGAAGCATAACCCGTCGTGGTGGCCACACCTCACTCAGCCCCCCGGGGGGCTGGAAAGTTTGAATCTAGCCTGTGCAATTTAGTGAGACCACCTTAAAATAGAACTTTAAAAAGGGCTGGGGACGCAGTTCGGCGTAGAGCACTTGCCTAGCGTGCGGGAGGCTCTGGGTTCAGTCCCTAGTACTGCAAACGTAAAAAATAAAAAAGAAAGTCTGAAAGAAAACATGACAAATAGTGACTCATAGGGATCATGAGTGATTCTCTTTTTTGTATTTTTCCCTTCCCAAATTTTCTACAATGAAAATATTTATAATCCGAAGAAAGATTTATAGAAACTCAGTTGTAACTGGAGATGTGAAATAACATAGATGTGAGTAAGACACGGAAGCCGCGTGCAATGACTACGCCTGTCGTCCCAGCAACTCAGGAGGCTGAGGTATGAGGATTGCAAGTTGGAGGCCAGCCTCAGAACTTAGTGAGGCCCTATCTCAAAATAAAAAGGACTGGGGGTGTAGTTCAGTGGTCAAGCACTTGTCTAGAGTGCTTGGGGTCCTGGATTCTGTCCTGAGCACTGCAAAATAAGTGAATAAGTAAACAAATACATAATACCTACATACAGGAAGTCCACATAATTGAAAAGGGAAGTTAACAGATAAAAACCAGAAATTAAACTATATGGCAGGTGTCTTCCTGTTGTTATGAGTTCAAATATTATGCCCATAATCTATTTAGGTCATAAAGAAAAATACCTACAAATAATTTTTTTAAATCACACAAAAAGTAGTAAATTTAATAAATAAGACAAACTTTTTAAATTTTTTTTAAAAATAAAAAAACACATATAAATATGGAGGCATAAATTGCAGTTGTTTTTTTCTCTAACCACACAGTGTAATAAACCAGAACTTACATGTCTCCAACTTTAACTTAAGTATCTCCAACTTAAGTATCTCCAACATTACCAAAAATACTTGGAAATTTAAAACTTTCAATGTCACTGATTGTTCGTGTCTGATCATGGAGATGGCCTGGTTGGTCCTGAGCACATAGAACTAAAGTCGCTTCCTCTGAGGACCTCCAAGTCTCAGGCAGGACAGAACCTGGGGGCACAGGAAGGGCAGAAACTTCCAGAGCCATAGGGCTTAGACAGGCTTGAGATACAATGTTCGAGGAGGCCACAAGGTGGCGATGGAGCGCTGCCAACGTCCTCCATTCTTGGACCCACCCACTGTGTCTGTTTCTTCTCTGAACTGTGTTGATTTGTTTTTCTCTCTTTAAATCTTCTCCTTCCTCATCCTTGAGCTCTTTCTCTCGACCACTCACCTCTGCTCATCTCCTGATCTGTTTCCCTTTCCACTCCTTTGCATTCCTTGCATTCACCAGCTGAGCACCAGGGAGAATGAGGTGTTTTAAATGCATTATATTTATTAACAAATTCCAGTTGTCAAAAGCACACTTGCAGAATATGCATGTGGAATAAAGAAAGTGAATTTGAACCTGGGGCAGTTTGCCTCTCCTGGATCAGGACTGGGAATCGGGTGGCTTGAACTGAGGATTACAGGGCAGAGCCAGGCTGTCCCCAGGGCCCTTCTAACCCTGAGACCCTCTGGTCTTCACGTCCTGTACACGTGTGCTTCTGAATAATCCCGTGTAAATGAAATCATCCTAAAGGAGCCTGGGGCTGTCACTGTTTAAGGATGGAGTGCCAAGAATTCCAAGGGAGACCCTCCCTTCCTTGATCTCTTCTTTGGCCAGTTGACTGACGGTTGATGAACAGGTTTATCTGTGTCAGTTTCCAGGGTGCTCACCTTGAACTTGAAGACAAGGTTTGCTATGGGCATCCACTTCATATCCGGGTTAACCTCCCACGGGTGCAGGCAGGTGCCCCCCAGCCCAGCAAGCACAGAGCAGTGCTGGGGACGGGCCCCCAGGCAGGCCTGGAGCATCCTGGGGAGCTGGAGGGTTGGGGCAGAGAGAGCAGCCTCAAGAGATCTGAGCCCAGAGAGAGCCAGATCAAGGCCTGGGGAGGGTTTTCCCGGATATGGACCCACCCCAGCCCCCACCCATTGCAGTCATTGACCACAGACATCCTCCCCCAACCCCACCCCCATTAGGAGTCCCTGGGATCAAACTTCAGAGCTTCCAAAACATTGTTCTCTCTTATTTCCAGTGTCTAGACAGGGCTGAGGCCCACTGTACATGTTGCTCCAGCTGAAAAATTAAATTTCTTGATTCCAGTTTCATAATACCGGCCATTACTGCTTTTTCTTCCTTCTGTAAATCTAAGATTCTGTAAAGGGTGTTGACTTATGTGACGACTAACAGTAATTCAGGTCTGCTTTGTAAATATCTTTGTGTCTGTTGCCAAATCCCACAAAAGTTTTTTGCTTAGTTTTGTGGGGTTGGAACAAGAAGACCACATTGGAAAAAATATTTTTTTTCTATGTATGTCACAGACCTTGCATTATTATTGCTTAATGTCCTTTCATTCATTTGATTAGTTTCTTTTGTGGATCCGGACAGAAAACAAGGTTATCTTCCTTGAAAAACTGGTTTTGTCCCATAGGAAGAGTTATGCAACCCATCATATTTCCCTTTTTGACTTGGCTTCCAGGAAGCTCAGAGCTAAATGAAATAATCACTCTTGTCATCGTCAATCTGGATGACCTCCCTTTTTAACATTATTCTTTAAATTTTCTTGTTTTATTATTGAGTACATGTTTTCTAATTCTAAATTGCTCCCATCCTTTCAAAAGCAGGCAAATCTGCTTCTGGGACTTATCCAATGAAAAGAATAAAAAATGGTTCCCAAGGGGGAGTTCATGTGGGACTCCTTAGCATCTGAGGGGGACAGGAATTCATTCAAAGACATTGTGCAGTGGGCAACAGTGACTCCTTAGGAGCAGCTCAAGAAACTACCCTCCACCTGTTCCCCAGCATGTCAGTGTCTCCCTCTTGGCAGGAGGACAGTTCAGGGACTGCCTGGAGCGGGTGTTGTGGTTAATAGCCTCCAGGACAGGCCAGACAGAACTGTTGTCCTGTGGACGGCTAGTGACTGCGAGGACACCTGGATCGAGGAGGTTTCCATGTGGCTTCTGCCACTTTTTTTTTTTTTTTTTTTTTCGTACCAGGGATTGAACCCAGGGACATTCAACCACTGAGCCACATCCCCACCCTGTTTTATATTTTATTTAGAGACAGGGTCTCACTGAGTTACTTAGGGTCTCACTGAGTTGCAGAGGCTGGCCTTGAACTTGAGATCCTCCTGCCTCAGCCTCCCAAGTTTCTGGGATGACAGGTGTGTGCCACCTTTGACACTGGCTTTGACACTGGCTTCAGAGGGACTCTCCTCTGATGGCCTTCCTGTTTGTAAACCGGGGCGGCCGGGGGCGAGGAGGAAGGGGACTTAGGTATTTATCCCACTCCACATTTACATTTAACAGCAGAGAAGAAATTACACAGGAAGAACTTGAGTAGGTAAAAACGGCAACGTTTGCGTGTTAGAAAAACGCACCTGCCAACAACAAGGGTCAAGGAGAGATTTCAGTAGGCAGGAAACGCGGAATCAGCCAGCAACATTGTCAAAGAAGCAGAACCGTTTTTATGACCTTGTATTATAATTAGGTGTTCCAAGGTGACCAGAAGGACAACAGCCCCCATTTACTGGGTAGTCCATATGTGCCAGGCTGGTCTTCAGTGTTTCCCTGGTGACTTCCTTTCACTGAGACTCTAGGAGGCAGGTATTATTATCCCCATTGTACAGATGGGGAAGCTGAGGCAGAGGGGTTAAAGTGATATCCAAGGTAAACCGAGGGCGGAACCAGGACTCAAACCCAAGGTCTGGCTGTCAGCCCTGGCTCTTAACCAGGAAGGGCATGTCCCTGCCCGGAAATCATCACGTAGGTAAGAGCCAAAACAGTGTTCCAAATACCTGGCCATAATATGGTGAAGCCGGCTTTCTCAACAGCGATCCCAGGGAAAAGCAATCCTTCTAGAAAGCCAGCTGGAAAGTTGTATTGAGAGTTTTTAGGATATTTATAACTTTGACCCACAAATTCTATTTCTAGGACTCTCTGCTCTGAAAATAATCCATAGTTGGGGGGGGGAATCCTTGCAGTGAGCTGTGCACACGAGACGGTGGATATTACTTAACCTGGAATCAATGCAAATCAGCGTGTGGCCGGCGCAGAGCAGCACGCACAGAATGACACAGGCCGTAGTATTGACCATGCCGGTGGCGTCCCCTGTGGTCCCAGAGACTTGCAGACAGAGGTGGGAGGCTCACTGAGCCCAGGAACCCAAGGCCAGCCTGGGCCACACAGCAAGCCCTCCTTGCAAAAGAGAGAACAGTGCTTAGGATGCGATGCCAGTGTAGGATGCAGTGATTCTACCCTGCGTTTGTGTGAGGCGGCAGTTATATATAAACAAGAAATAGAACAAAATGCAGCAGTCGCTCTGTTTGGTAAGAAAGATGCTTCGTTTTTGCAACTATTTTTGAAATCATATGCTATTGTTTTCTAATTTTAAAAAACATAGTTTTTAAAAATGAGACATAAACCAGGTGTGGTGATGCACACCTGTAATCCCAATGACCTGGGAGGCTGAGGCATGAGGATCACCAGGTTGGAGGCCAGCCTCAGCAACTTAATGAGACCCCCATCTATAAATTTATAAATTAAAATTTAAAAGGGCTGGACTGTGGCTCAGTGGTTAAGCAACCCTGGGTTCAATCCCCACTACCAAGAGGGGCCAGGAAACAGGAAAGAAAATGAGATGAGTTAGATATGTGATTCCAGTTTTACCATTAAAGCCAATAAAATTAAGAAAAAAACCAGGATGAGCTGGAGAGCAGGTGGGAGCCCAGACTCTGAGCCCAGCCCCAGTCCTGGCCCAACCGCGGCCTGTCCTAAGTATTCACAAAGGTGCCAACTGCAGGCTCCATTTCGTTTTCAATTTTTCAGAAACCAGCTCGCTCTGCTGGCTCTTAATCAAGGACTCCAGCGGGCAATTATTTACATCTGTGATTAATAAAAACCAGGACGGCTGTTTCCACGCTGGCAGGGCCTGGGGAAGGACACCTGGGAGGAAGGTGGCCTGGCAGACAGGGTCAGGTTTCGGTTCTCCTGAAACCCAGCTTACCTGTTTCATAGTTTTTAGGCAAATTGGATAAAAAAAAATGGTTCTATACCAAAATGGTGTCCCCACACCTTCTCTCCCTGGTCAGCAAAATAGCAGCGCCTGGCAACGCAGAGCTCTGGGCCTTATCTGGGCCACACCTGCTCCGGGAACAGCTGGCAACGGGCCACATGGGGACATTTGCTCAGTCTCCTTTAGGCGCCTGGGGGTGGGGGGAGGAGGGACACCAGGGCCTCCCAGAGGGAGACTCCTCCAGGCCACCCAGAGGCCAGGGCTTCTCAGATCGGGCTTGAAAATTCACTAGGGGAGTTTCCCAAAGTGCGGTGACTTCAGCCTGAGAGGCCCTAACCCTAGGTCAGGCACGGGGTTGGGGTTTTCTTTCAAAGGTCACGGAGGGGCCCGAGTGCCTCGCAGCCTCGCAGCCTCGCAGCCTCGAGGACAGGGGACTTTCCGTCCATAGATGGGACTGGGAGCATCTGCCCCAGGCCAACCCGGCGAACCCCGCCTCTGACTCGGCCTGGGCCCTTTGTAAAGCAGTGCCTGTCCCCGAGGGAGGGTTAAGGTTAGGGTCGCCAAGCTGTTCCGGCGCCTTCCTCCGAACTCTGTCCCTCGGGAGGGGGACTCCGGCGCGCCCCTCCCCGACCCGGGCGCTCCCGGGGGCCAAGGGTCCGCGTCGCTGCGGAGCGGATGGATCTGGCCGGGGTGTCACTCATCCTTTTTTCTGGCTATCAAAGGTGCAGATAATTAATAAGAAGCTGGATCTTAGCAACGTCCAGTCCAAGTGTGGCTCAAAGGATAATATCAAACACGTCCCCGGCGGCGGCAGTGTGAGTACCGCACACGTCCCGGCCCCCGCTGTGTGTGCTCTGCGTCCCCGAGAAGCGGCATGAGCTGGACTCGCAAAACATTGCACAGAATAAATCATCTCAGGCTCAGGATCTCCCCGGGTCCCCCCCGGAAAATGCAGCCCAGGATCTGCAAATCCTAACACTTGAGCCCAGTGTTCCAGATCCCCTTCCTCAGGGTCCAGGAGGGCCCGCTGGCTCGTGAGGGCTGTGGGGCCCAATAAGAAATGTCGGCTGGGCTGCGTGGTACTGGCCTGTAACTGCAGCTTCTTGGGAGGCTGAGGCAGGAGGATCTTAGGTTGGAGGCCAGCCTTGACAACTTCAAAAGACCCTGTCTCAAAATAAAAATAAAAGGCACTGGGAATGTGACTCAGTGGTAGAACACTTGCCTACTAAGCATGAGACCCTGGGTCTCATCCCCAGTACTACCAGCACAGTAAAAATGAGAGCCTGGCTTGGTGGCCCCCGGCATGGTGGTGCACACCTGTAATCCCAGTGGCTGGGGAGGCTGAGGCAGGAGAATGATGAATTCAAAGCCAACCTCAGCAAACTAAGCAACTCAGTGAGACCCTGTCTCTAAATAAAATACAAAACAGGGTTGGGGATGTGGCTCAGTGGCCAAGTGCCCCAGAGTTCAAATCTCCCCAAGACACACACAGGAAAAAAAAAAAAAAGTAAAATGAGAACAGATGAGAACAGGGAAGGTGATTGATCCCTTCTCTGGCCCCTCCCTAGGAAGCGGGGTCCTCACAGCGTGATGCCATCATGGCCCCACTCGCTGCCCAGCACCTGTCCCCAGGAAGCCCACAGCCCCTTTGAACTTGGGCTGAAGGGGGTAGCACCTGAGACTGGGCTCTGTCACCTCCCCCATCAGCTGGGCAGTTTCACTTTAGATGGCTGCACTGTGGGCAGGTGGCCCATTTGTTCTGCCAAGTGCACACAGAGGTCTCACCACCCTACTCAAGGGCACAAGGGTCCCGACTGCCCATGGGCTCTCCCGCATCTTCCAGGAGGAGCCAGTTCCTACGCCTCTCAGCTCAGATTCAAACCCAGCCCCGCCTTCAGGAGGGACTCCAGAGGCAAAGAGCCAAAGGGAAGCACCGCAGGTGTGCTGCCTGCAGTCACCTGCCCACTGGCCCGAGGACTGCTCTTTGGGCCCTTCTTCTAAATGTGGCTTCCTCCAAATGTCCCTGGGGACACCTTGTGTCCTCAGTGGGAGTGTCCCTGTGGGATGAGGACTTAGATCCTCACTTCCCATCTGCATCCTCCCTGGGCTCAGAAACATTGTCACCCTCTTGACAGGCCTTGTCCACCTGGCAGCATGTCAAACTCCTGTCCTCTCTGCCGGCTCCCTGCTCACTCCCAAACCTGACCCGGAGCTGGAGGTTTGAGATCCTGGAGGCCGCCCCTGGGAGGGGCCTGGTCTCTGGGACGCACCTTGCTCCTGGTGGGCAGTGCCAAGTGACTCCAGGAGCGCCCAGGAAGGCCTCTCGCCTCCTCCTGTCTGTCCAGCCCAGAAGGTTTATTCTTGCAATGTGCTGCGCCCGCCCGCCCCGCACCTGGACCCCGCCCCCCGCTGAGGCCGCTGTGCGCAGGCTTCACTAACGCTTCCTCTTCCTCGCCGTGTCTGCTAAGTGTCCGCTCTGGCCTCCACGCCCGCCCTGCCGCAGGTGCTTGTTCCCACCCGGGCCCTGCCCAGCTGCTGATCGAGGTATTCTGGCTTTGACCTCCCTGACACTGCCGCCCTGGCCAGAGGAGGAAATGATGTGCTTCCCAGGTTGACACATGTCCGGGTTCCTGTGCTGCAGAGGGTGTGTCACGAGGTTGCTCAAAGAAGTTGCAGAGCCCAGGACACCAGGGGACTTCCTCCTGTGTGTCCTGCACTGTGTCAGCCTGTGGGCTAGCCTGTCACCTTACCTGGAACCACAAGCTAGCCTGGGCTAACTAGAAGCGCTGTCTTGGCCAGTGGCCACTGTTGGCTGCAGGAGGAACCTTCGGTAGTCTTTTCTGGTGAAGGTCGTTGCAGCCACACTGCACACTGGCAGCCTGTGGCATTCAGGGTGCCGTGTCCCTGGCAGGCCCCATCTCTGGCTTGCTCCCTGGCCCTCCCCAGCTTGGAGGGGCTTCCCAGCAGGCAGGCCCTGCTCCTCCATCTTGGGATACCCCTGCCTCCTGGCTGGGTCCGGTCTCCTCTCCAAGGCTGCTCTCCTCCCTTCCTCCCTCCCTCCCTCCCTCCCTCCCTCTGGTGGTCCCAGTTTCCCTGACCACCTCCCTCCCAGGGGCCCACTTGATCTGTCCGCTTTTCTTCCAGCCATTCCAGGTTCCAACAGCACCACCCTGGCTCCCTCTCGCAGGTGACCCCCACCCAGGCCAGAGTCAAGGGCGTGAGGGCTGGTCTCACAGCCTTACGGCCTCCCTCCAGGGAGGAGTGCCCCAGGCCCTATCCACCTCCTTCACAGCCTGCCCCAGAGCTCGGGCTGTTTGAAGATGGACCTTACTGTCCATGTCCCTCGCCCCACCCCACCTCCAGGTGCAGACTGGCCCGCAGCCTTGGGGTCTGCAGCCTTGGGGTCTGCCGGCCTGTCTTCCTCGGCTCCATCAACACATGGCAATGCGACTTGGAAGTGAAATCACTGGGATGGTTCCACTTAGACCTAAGTAAAAGCCCCTCCTTTTTTTCTGCTGGCCTTGAAAAGCTATTGTCACCCCAAGGCCACCTCCTCCCAGTGCGCAGGTGAGCTCCTGCGCCCTCGGGCGACCTCGCAGAAGGCCTTGGGGAGGTTGTCCTCGGTGCCCTGCCAGCCCGCCCCTTAGAGCTCCAGCTTGACTCCACTCGCCTTCAGAGACTCCAGCCCGGGGCCTCGGGGAGCTGAGATCAGTGGGCAACTCAGGGGCATCGCGTCCACGGGCAGCCGGCGGGGTGGCTGGCTGCACGCGGGGCCCTTGCTCCGAGCCGCAGGCCTCCCTGGGCCAGTCCGCCCGCGCTCGCCGCGGCGCCTGCCGGTGCGTTGGTGTTGCCGCCTCCCTTTGGGAGAGGCTGAAGTGTCCTGGACGCATGCGCTCAGGCGCCAGCTGGCTCTCACCCAGCCACACCGAGTGTCGCTTGCTGAACGTCTCTGTTCCCTTGGGGGTGCTGGGCTCTGTGGAAGCTTCCAGCATGGAGCGCACCCTAGTCCCCAGGCAGCCTCTTCTCCCAGAGGGCCGGCTCGCCTGCACTCTGGCCTCTCTTCTTCCTTTAGGCCTCCACTGGAGGGACCTGCCAATCTCACGTCACCAAGGGAGAAGGTTTTTACACTTAACTGTTGCTGAATAACCAGGGTGGCTCTGCACCATGACCAGGACCCCCCGCTTTCCCTGAGGGTCTTTTGTTCTGCGAGGATGGCAGAGGCTTCAATCCCACGGTTCGTTTGTGAGGACCCAGATCCCTGGGGGCAGAACTGGCCAAATTTCAACAACTCATTTTTCCGCTCTGACTGGGTGTGTTCCTGATGGCGGACGGAACCGCTGACCGGGTGGCCCAGCGCACACAGCTGCTTTTCATTGTCACACCCATAATAAAATAATCCCTCTTTATTCTCCCTGTCTCTCGTCTCTCTCTCTCTCCTCTCTCTCTCTGCCTCTTTCTCTCTCTTCCCCTCCCTCACCTCCAGGTGCAAATAGTCTACAAACCAGTGGACCTAAGCAAAGTGACCTCCAAGTGCGGCTCCTTAGGCAACATCCATCATAAACCAGGTAGCCCTGTGGGAGGCGGGGGCGGCACAGGAGGGGGCCGGGCGGGGCAGGGCAGGTGGCTGGGAGGGCTTTGTTGCAGGGCCATGCGGGAGAGTGTTAAGTGTGGAACTTGCCAGGGCCTGGGAGGGGTGGCTGCCCCAGCCCCCTCCTGAGTGGGGCCACCTTGGCCAAGACAATGTGTGGAGGGAGGGGAGATGCTGGTCCTGACCCCAACCTGTGACTGACTCTCCAGGAGTTTGTACCCAGTGCCCCTCAGGTGGCGGTGGGCCTGATCTTGCCCCTGAAGGCCAGTTAAATGGACATCCTAGCTTGGTTCTCAGCCAGCATGGGGATGCTTCACCAGCTGCATCAGCTACGACAGGAGACCCTGGGCCATTGCCATGCCCTTGCTGTGACATTGTTTAAACAGAAAAGGAGGCCACTGGAGCTCCCCCAGGTCCTCTCCCTCCCCTCCTGCACCGGAAGGAACTCAGTACCCTCTCCATCTCTGCAGTGACAGGAATCTCCATCTGCACTGTCCAGTGTAGCCAGTAACCACGTGAGGCCACTGAGCACTTGAGGTGTGGCTGGTGCAATTGAGGAATTGAAGTGGTTTAATTTAATTAGAATTTAAATAGCAGCGCCAGTCAGTGGTGACATGTTAGCACAGGTAGAGTTTGTTTGTTTTGTAGTGGGGGTCGAACCCAGGGTGCCCTACCAATGAGCTACATCCCCAGCCCTTCTTGAGACAGGGTCTCACTAAGTTGCTGAGGGTCTCACTAAATTGCTGAGGCTGTCCTTGAACGAACTTGTGATCCTCTAGCCTCCGAAGGCCCTGGGATTTCAGGTGGGCACCATGGTGCCTGCAGCAGGTATAACAGACTCTAAGCTGCACCTGGGAGCCCACAGCAGGGATTTCAGCCTCACTCTATTTGGAGCAGAAGGTCTTTACTGAAAAGAGAAAGTCAATTTAGACCAGATAAGGCTGCTTTTTTTTTTTTTTTTTTTTTTTTTTTTTTT